>JAVJIF010025279.1:0-44449 GCA_038442645.1 Agave tequilana | reverse complement strand
ATTAGAAATGTATGTATAATGAGTCAAATAAGGAATAAATAACATTAGATATTTAAACTTTACAGTTCAGCCAACCTACAAAAAATACAGGTTAGTAGTTCACTCATGTTGTCACGGGAATGTAGCAATCTGAGGGTTTCTGGGCTCTACTTTCTTGAGCAGAGTTCATGACCACTTATATGTCCCTGCAGTAAGTTCATGAGTATAAAAGTCTAGACAAATATTTGATATTTCTAATATTATTATAATATAATAAACAGATAATGATTACAACCTATCACACATTTTTATGACTTTTCAAAAGGAATAGTCCTTGGCTCTTCAACCTTTTATAGGGTAGCTTAATGTATTTCGCTTCTTATATCAAAATATATGTAAACTTATTAAAATTTGTATACAAGTCACTATTTTGAGAGTCTTTTTCCTATAAGTATAGTCTTTGATATATAAACGAAAGTAAATAAACATCTCAAACATGTACTATGAAAAAATGTCGAATATGTGTTCAAGAAGTGTCTATGACTGTCTTGAGCTAAAGAATCCAGCAAAGGTGCGACCGGTAAAGGGGGACGGAGAGATGGAGGAGGAGAAGAAAAGGGTGTTTTCGCCCTTTTTTTTTTAGGGGGGAGCTTTTTATCAATTTAGGGGTGCCCTAATCTATGGAGTACCTTCTTCATTCTTGGGGGTGGTAATATTCATTCCCTTTTCACCCACTTATGAATTCACTCAAAGAATTAATGAGTCCACCACCCCCCCCCCCCCCCCAAAAAAAAAAAAATTTTTTTTTTCCAAATTCCCAAAATAGATATGTTAATATTATATATATTGGACATATATAATATTACTATTAATATACAATATATAAACAAATATATACTAATTATATAGTACTATGCGAGTATAAGGAGGGTGACCGTTAGGAGAAGGGATGAATTTTTATACTGTTTTGATTCCTAATTTTGCATAGAGGTTTTTACTATCTCAAGAATTTTTTTGAAACATTCAAAAAATTAAACGACAACGTCTGAGAATTGTGGTTTCCATTCACACGACGTCTTTAGTCAGTTTGTGGTGGAGAGAAGAACATGTGGAGGTGGTGGGTTCTTTGGCAGCAGGGAAGAAATCGGAGAGGAGAGAGAAAAATAAAGGGAAAGAAAAAAATAAAAAAGAAAAGAGAGGGTTAGACTTTGTTGGATTCATTTTACGCTACAAGAAATAATGAAAGGATAATAAGGAGGAGAATTTAGGAATTAGCCTTGGACTTTAATATGAGCTGGGCTTAAGTTACAAACAAAAATCATAAGAGGGGAGAAATGAAGAATAAGTAAGAATTGGACTTGGGCGCTATGAACTTATTATGAAGCAAGGAGAAATGAGAGAGGTATTGTTTATATTAATATCTAGTTATTATTAGTTAGTATATTAAAAATATATGAGTTTTACATATAAATATGATATGGGACGTGGGATGGGCTCATTAGTTTAGGTTAGGAAAATTAAGAATAATTTTGAGAGAATGAGGAGAAAGGAATATTAGGCTAAATTGCACTTTAATACCCTATTGTTTCATAGATATTGCATTTAAATATCTTATTGATTTTTTATTGCACATAAATATCTTATAGTATTATCTCTCTGATACTCTCTATTAACCTACTACTTTACAATATTCTTTGAAATATTCTAATTTGAGAAATCTGTGGCTCTTTTGGGCAATTATACCCTCTTATTCATCTTTATTCTTTGAACTTTATTTATCCCATTTTCTCAAAACCCATGAACTACAAACTCAATACTTGTTCTTCTCTAACTCTTTCCTTTTTTTAAGACATTTTATTATTCTTCTTCTATGATATTTTCTTCAAGAATTATCACCCCAAATCACTTTAGGAAAAAATTTGAGGAAAAAATTTGAAATTATAAATAATTGTTTCATATTAACTTGAAGAAATTTCAAAACCATCATAAAAAAATTTATTAATAAAAATTGTCTTTTCGGAATCATCATGTGTCACCTTTTCTTGGAGAAATTTTAATCATATTTTTCTCATGTTATGTTTCTTTAAAAACTAGAGTTTAGAACTTAAAGTTTGCCATGAAAATAAAATTGGAAGATGGGGGTAATTTTGTCCTTTTAGCTCTATTGTTAAAAGGTTGTGATTGCATTTTCCCCAAAAAAATTATAGGGTATTTATGTGCAGCAAAAAAATAATAAGGTATTTAAGTGCAATATCCCTGAAATTTTAAGGTATTAAAGTGCAATTTAGCTGGAATATTAAGAAGAACTATATCTTATAATGAATAGGTGCAATCATCATTTTTTGGGTACAAATAAGCGCACTAAATGAGTACGGGAGACCCACAGAACTGATAAGTGCAGTTATTTTACACCCATAAAGGTGATGAGTTCACTCAATAATAGCCTCACGTATCAAAATATTAATTATATTTTTTAACACTATAATTATCAATATTAGTATAATTAATTGATTACATTATTTAATATTTATAATAATATTATAACTTATATTTTTAATATATTTTTTTATAAATATGTTTGTTTATAATATCTCAATATTAATTATGTTATTTAACACTATAATTATAAGTATTAATATAAATAATTAATTACATTATTTAATATGTTATAATAAAATGTTCTAACTTATATTTGAATATATATTATATTCTGGACGAAATTTTGACATCTAACATTTTATTATAACATATTAATAATATATTAATTTATTTATGAGCTTAAATTTGAACATATTTATATAGTTAATATTATATTTGCATATAGTTTATTAAATATGTGAAATGTTTAATATATTATTCATTAATATATTATATATTATTTACTATCAACTAGTATATAGTTAATGTTACATATATTATATATATATATATATATATATATATATATATATTTAATATATCAGGTTATATATTATTTATAATATAATATATATCCATTATTAATTATATAGATAAATATTAATTGTATGTACACTTTAATCATATAATTATAATATTAATATATATTGTATATTGAAACATTATATAACATAATATTACATTATTTAATACTATAATTGAAATTATTACTATAAATATTTAATTATGTCATAATATAATTTTAGAATTTATAATATTAGAATATTATTTTCATAATGTTAATTAGCTATAAACTAATATTAGAATATCATCAATAATATATTATAAATTATATAACAAATATATTAACTTTCATATTAAATATGTGAAAATTTTATTAACAATTCTCTATATTATTTCAGCGTTTGTGCATCTCAAGCGGGGAAACAATTCTAGCATACAAAAACAACCAGAGATTAACTATGGATAGCATCTCATCGGAATAAAGCATCAGCAAAATAAGGATCCTCATCAAATTACTAGACTTATGAAAAAAACCGTAGCAAATGGACAAACTAGACACACATCACATGCCAATAGTGTACACATTTCAATTGAAATCCTTGTCCATAATCATCTTCTCTCTGGTCTTCAATAACGCACTGATGGATGCACGGTGAGACACAATATCCATCAAAAAAACATCTTCATTGACAGTGGTGGTTTCATGGTGAGGCACAATATCCACCAACGAAACATCTTCATTGACAATGGTGGATTCACCGCGAGTCTTCATTGACAGTGGTGGATTCACGTCGAGGCACAATATCCACCAACGAAACATCTTCATTGACACTGGTGGTTTCATGGTGAGGCACAGTATCCACCAATGAAACATCCTCATGGACAATATTCTCTTCGGATTCTGAAACGTTTGATGCCTGCTTCGACTTCCTTGTACCACAAGCTCCTTACCTTTGGCCCATAGAAAAGCATAGAGGCCCCCAATAATAATGAATGTGCCTATTAAACTGCATCACATCATGTTGTCAGCTAACATAGATGAATTTCAAAGGTAAGCCACAAAACAAAATGTAATCAACGTGTACGTGATCATTTTCTTGGATTGAAAATGGATTCTCAGGTTGAGAAACAAAAATTACCTTCCAATTGTTATGTCTTGACCCATGAATAAAGATTCTAAGATAATAGTGAATATCACTGATAGAGGATTGAACATAGAAGGATATACAGGTCCCTTTTTTGCAATCACCCATGAGACTAAGCAGAATGTGGCGCCCGTGTTGAACACACCCTGTCAAGAAAAATATCATAAGAAGGCGATAAATGATAAAGTTGTATTGAAATTATAGAACTTGGACAATAAAAACGGTACTGAGAGTTATCAACTTGTAAAGTAATTAGAGTTTACAAGAAAATTCTCATTAATATAGTAAAAAAGAATAATGAAATGTCATTGATCTTACCATGAAGACAATCGTCAAAAGTTGCAAGTTCCATTTTAATCTCCATGAATCCATCTCTCTGTTGATTATGATTCCTACTGCCAGTGTTTGAAGACATGCTGCGAGGCATGTCAATGTTGTTGTCCAATATTTTGAGGAAAATACTGTATTCAATTTTACCTGACAAAAATGATAAATAAAATTCGTAATTTCAATGGAGAAACAACAAGATCATAGAGACTATACACTTGCACAATTTAAGTTTAAATCTAGTCACATATAAACTATCTGCATTTTATAACACAAAATATTAATCAATCTTGGAGACCACGGATTAACTTCGCCAGTACACTGTTTACTGCCTGTCCCAAGTCAGGATAAAGGATGAGAGTTATAGTAGGCCTGTGACAGCCAACGTAAAATATTGTAACATACTATGAACATGAAGCAAGAACTGAATTTCGTTAGGACATTCTCGACTGAGCGACACGCTACATCGGAGCCCGGATGTAGTGAAAATGGGTAAAAGTTGCTAGATCATCACCCAGAAGCAACGCGCCACATCAACGTCCGGATGTGGTGTCAAATGAGAAAGAGTTCCCACACTCTTATGAGCGAGTGAGGGTGAAGAAGTTAGCTCATGAACATAGAATTAGGTTAGCATCGTGGAACACAGGTTTTCTTATAGGTAAATTAGCAGAGTTAGTTGATGCTACACTTAGAAGGATGATTAGTATCTTATGCGTGCAGGAGACTAAGTGGGTAGGTGAAAAAGCTAGAGTTATAAAGCCCTAGATTATACTGGCAGAGATAGAAATCATAATGGGTGGGTGTGACCATAAATAAGCAGTTGCTAGAGAATGTAGTGGAGGTTAGGACGAAGGTGATAGAATTTTACTAGTTAAACTTATTTTAGGTAGGGAGATTCTTAATGTTATTAGTCCCTCTGCACCGCAAGTAGAACTTAATGAGCAAGCATCAATTTAGAGAGGATTTAGATGAGATAGTGCAAGGGATACACATTAGAGAAAAGCTTTTCATAAGTGGCAACCTCAATGGACATATATGAACTAATTGTTGTGGGTTTGATAGTGTACATGGAGGTTTTGGTTTTGGAAAAAGAAGTGAATCAGGTAACTCGATTCTATATCTTACTTTGTCCTATGATTTGATCTTAGCGAATACTTAGTTTAGGAAGTGAGTTTCTCACTTGATCACTTTTAGAAGTGGATTAAATGCGAGCTAAATAGATTTTTTTTTTTAATTAGGAGGATAGATAGAGGTAGTTGCATCGACTATAAGGTAACACCGAGTGAGAGGTAGTAACCCAACATAAACTCTTAGTTTTATATGTTCGGACTAGAAGAAAATTTAGAAAGATTAATGTAAGTTAGATTCTAAGATTAAGTGGTGGTGGCTAAAAGAAGGTCCAAGGAGCTTTTGTACACTGAGTGGTACAGAAAGCAGATTAGAAGGTCCAAGATGACTCCAATATAACATGGAATAAAATGACTAGCTGCATTAAGAGGGTAGCTAAAGATATACTTGGTGAGTCAAGAGGTAGTGATCCGCCATGTAAAGACACATCATGGTGGAATGAAGAGGTAAAATCTGTCATTAAGATTAAACAGGACTTTTATAGAGATTTAAAGAGAAACAGTGCTGGAGTAAGTTTTGAGATGTATAAGTTAGCCAAGAAAGGCTAAGAAAGCTGTTCAAAATGTAAGAATTAAAGTGTACAAAGAAGTATACGAGATATTGAACACTAAAAAAGTTGAAAAGGATATATATAGAATTGCTCGAATGAGAGAGAGAAAGACTAGAGACTTATGTACTGTGAGGTGTGTCAAATATGAGAATCAGAAGGTTTTAGTTCAAGATAAAGAAATCAAAGAAAGATAGAGAGAATATTTTGACAATTATTTAATGGTACTTCCACTGAAGATTTGGGCAATCTTACCATTCAGTATCATGATATGAATCATAATTTTATGCACAGAACTAATGAATCTGAAGTTAAAGAGGCATTGAAGAGGATGAAGTCAAGAAAAGTTGATGACCCGGATGGAATTCCTATTGAGCTGTGGAGATACCTAGGAGAGATGGGTGTGAGATGGCTGACAAGCCTCTTTAACAAGATCTGAGTAACTAAAAAGATGCCAAATGAGTGGAGGAAGAGTACCCTAGTACCTTTTTATAAGAACAAGAGTGATATCCAGAATTGTTTAAATTACCGTAGGATAAAACTTATGTGTCATACCATGAAGTTGTGGGAAAGGGTAATTAAACACAGGTTAAGGCAGAATGTTAATATTTTAGAGAACCAGTTTAGGTTCATGCTGGGGCGATCGACGAGAGGCTATTCATTTGCTTCGTCAACTTATAGAGCGATTTGAGATAGAAATAGAATTTTGCATATGGTCTTTATTGATTTAGAAAAAAAAAACTTATGATAAGGTGCAAAGAGAGATATTATGGTGGATATTGATGAAGAAAGAAGTTCCCATTAAATATGTTGACATAATCAAGGACATGTACGATTGAGTAGTGACAAATATCAGAACTTACGGAGGCCTAACAAGTGATTTTTTGATCACAAATGGATTGCATTAAGGATCTGCATTAAGTCCATTCTTATTTTCTATAGTAATAGATGAGCTTATTAGAGATATTCAAGATGAGATACTGTAGTTTATGCTATTTGTTGATGATATTGTCTTAGTCGATGAGATAAGAGCTGGGGTAAATGGTAAATTGGAGCTATGCAGGCAAACTCTAGAATCTCGAGATTTTAAATTAAGTAGGGCCAAAACAGAGTATATGGAGTGCAAGTTTGGTAAAGAGAGGACCCGGGATTATAATATTGTGACACTAGACGGATAAGAGATACTGATGAGCAGTCATGTTAGGTACTTGGGTTCTATAATCCAAAAGGATAGAGAAATCAATAGTGATGTCAACCATAAGATTCAAGCCGACTGGTTGAAATGGAAGAGCGTAACAGGGGTTTTATGCGATCGTAACCCCCATTATGACTGAAGCGAAAGTTTTCTGAAGCGAAAGTTTTATCGGACTGCTATTAGGTCAGCTTTGTTATATGGCACGGAATGTTGGGCCATAAAAAAATATCATGGCCAGAAGATGAGTATAGCAGAGATGCGCATGTTTCATTGGATGTGTGGTAACACGAGAAGAGATAAGGTGAGAAATGAGAATATTCTTACTAAGATAGGAGTAGCCCCTATAGAAAAGAAGATGAGAGAAAATCACCCATAATAGTTTTGGTCGTGTGCGACGTAAATCTACAGATGCGCCAGTCCAGCGAATAGAGTTTATCAACTTAGAGCAAGTTAAATGAGCGAAGGGGAGACCGAAGAAAAAATGGATGGATGTGACAAGACAAGATATAGAAACTAGAGGTCTTAATGAAGACATATTGCTTGATAGAAATGAGTGGAGAAAGTTAATCCATGTGTCCGATCCAGTGTAATTCTCTTTTGGTTCATGTAGCCTACCCCAAATACTTGAAATAAGTGGCTTAGTTGTTGTTGTTCTTGTTGGAGACCACGGATTCTGATTAGTAGAAAGGAAACAAAGCACGGAAAACTTTTATCGTTTATTCTACCATTATTTATCTACAATCAGTCACCACTTCTTCAGACGTGGAGTTTGAGTATCACTACAGATATAAGAAATCGATGTGAATGTGTACCTGTACAATGAACCAACAGGCATAACTAGTGCAACTACCCAACAACAGCAGGGTCCCCCTCAACCAGTGGTGCACTCCTATGGCCTCCTTTGTTGAATTATGGTGCATTATCAAGTGAGAAGGCCAAATATGCAGTGCTTTCCCCTTGTAGAGACTAACCACCATTGCTCCTCCTACACTTAGGAGAGTGCCCATAACCTTAACTCTCCCTCCTCTGCTGCCTAACCCTAACTTCTCTACTCTGCATAAACAAGCAACATGTTAGGGTTATCAAGCTACGATGTAGACAAATGCATACATATGCTCAATGTCGTTCGATTTGTAGTTCAAGTTGTACGCACCCTACGATGACAGCGAAGAAGAAGGTTACAATTGGTATGAGATTCAAAAAGTTTGAGGAGAATCCTGCAGTTGTGTCTCGAAGTCCATACAAGTACAGAGCCATTGCTAATGTGATTCTGGATCAAATTTAGAGGACAATTGTTAGATTAATTTGCCTCAAAAAGAAAAGAGCAGCTCTTATGGTCTGTGATGGATGATAGATGTATTTCCGCTACCATAATGGATCCCTTTTTATATGTTTTATTATAATCTCTTTAATAAAAAAAAGATGGATCATGGCACCTTTTGTTCAAAAAATAAAAAATAAAAAAGAACTGAGCAGCATTTTTTTTATGTGTAAATATGAGAACTATACAAAATAGAGAAGTGACAGTCAATATAAATATATTAAAATGGTCAATTGGAAGAGGGACCTAGCTAATTCATGGAAGATTTAGAATTGAATTCTGATTATTCAAAATTTAATATTAGGGCATTCAAATAGCATCAAGGTCCTAGTTTTTATTGGGATTTGTCCTCCTTATCTTCATCTCATGCTGAGATGTTAGTCGCTGTATCTTGTAATCAATGTCTTATTTGATGAATAAAGATAGGATTTTTCCCTCAAAAAAGAAAAGATATGGCTCGATTGCAATAGTGTAGAATTACATTATGAGGGGTTCTAGATTCAGTACTGCTCATTCCCAGAAATAAAAAAAATAATTATTGAAAAATAATATCAGTTTAAGTTAAAATATATCTCCAGTGCCCATAGATATACAAATTATTATCCCCCAATCATATGATCATTATCAAGTTACTCAATTGTTAATTTTCTTGTTAAATCCGATCCTAATCAACTATAACTTATTTGCCAAATCAACGTTTATTTATAGGGCAATTTTTGAAAATCATTTTTTTTTTAAATATTTGCAAAGTAGAAATCCTATTGCCTCCCCACCATAGAGGCATATGTGGTGATTTTTTCTTTTTATATTTTTATGTATTCGAGGTTGCCAAATTCGAAAAAGACTTTTAAAAAAATTCAAAAAAATTCATGTTTGGAGTTGCCAACGTGAACTATTTTGAGGGGGAAAAACTTAATAAATATGAAAGGCAGCGAAAGAGATAATATTAGGTAAGATTTGAATATATAGGAGCAAGATTTATGGGATTTACTGGTACACGGATCATATAAGTTTAGATCCAGTAGTACTCTGGGCCGTGATTGAACCTAGGTGTTTTTAAATAAGTACGATTTGGCACGACCCATTACCAACCCTAATTGTTGAGTTTGGATTGAGAGAGGGGGGAGAAGAAATCAGGTTGCGTAAATAAAATTCAGGGCATTTTTTAAATGTATAATGATTTTGTTTTCAAAAAAATTGAATGTTTTATAAACAAAAAAAATCTCATCTTTTCTCACCCGGACAATGCATTGATAAAAATCCAAAAGATGGCCTTCCAACTGAGATTCCTCCACCTTCCCCTGCAACAATGTTGCCAACAATGCAAGACATGATCCATATTAGCTTTATAAACAAAAACCCACAATCAAAATCATGAACTCTCTTTCCCAAAGAAAAAAAAAATCATAAGCCTCTCAATCACAAATCAAACCAAAAAAGAGAGAGAGAGAGAAACCAAACCTCTCTGAAAACAAAGCAAAGGGAGCAACACAGACGGCGCCGACTACGTGGCGGTACGCGAGGAGGGCGAATACGAACATACCCTGATCGAGCACCACCTTTGACAGCAGAAGCATGGCGGTTACGAACAGCTGCACCAGCATCATGCTGAGAAAGGCCTTGAGATTATCAGAGTAACACATCATCTCCATCGAGGCGAGCAGCAGAGAATGTAGCTGCAAGCCTGCAACTAGCAACAAATATACAGAGAGAGAGAGAGAGAGAGAGAGAGAGAGAAGAAGCAGAGAATGCTAGCAGCAACCAGCAACAAATATACGCGTGCGCACAAAGAGGGGAGGCGAGAGAGAGAGAGAGAGAGAGTGCTAGCTGAAACTAGCAATAAATACACGCATAAACACACAGAGAGAGAGAGATTTGTTGAGAGAGGTTGTTACACAATAGAGAGAGAATCAAATCCGAGTCCTAAGATCACACAAATCTTGGGGGAGGGCACTATGTGGTGTTTACGTACAAAATTTGCAGACTGCAGCAAAGATATTTCAAAATACTAATTAACAAATTACTCTCTCAATTTCCCCACACATATTTCATGTTATCGATCGAATACAACTGCTCTCTTTCTTTTTCTCCTCTAAATTCTCTAAAAGTAAATATTTATATTTATTTTTTTTAATTTGAAAATTAGTTTTACAGCTGCACTCTCTCTTTCTCGTCTAAGTCCTCTCAAAGCAAATATTTAATAGACAGAAGCAAATATTTACCTTTAGTTCTTTTGTATCTTAAAATTTAGTTTTTCTTTATTTCTCTCCTCAATCTTAGGTTGTTCAAACTAAATATATATCTCTATAATTATTTGAATTAATTTGCTCACCGGTTGGAGTTCATAGCTATTAGACAAAACAATCATTTAAAAGGTATAAAATGACAGGAAAAATCTAGGTTATTCTTCTGTCGGTCAAGTACGCGTATAATTCATGTTTTATTCATGTAGTGTACAAATTTAGCGAATTCTGTATGTGTATACTTCTTTTTCCAATGATTCACTATAATAATACTCATATTATACTCATTGTCTATACACACGAATAATACTCAAAGAATAATACTTCGCCATATAATACTCAGCGTTAGAGGCCATAAAAGATCAATTCTCTTGCGACTTGAACAATATTTATTTCAAATAAACTTCGAATAGCTTTTAGTTATATTAAGATTTCAAAACTCACTTTTATAATTATGAATTTCTCTTTCTAGTGAATCATGTTTTTTATTTGGCTATATTATTTAAAAATTAATAATATTATTGAATCTTACTTAATTTCTTTGATATATGTACCAAATTTTTAGTTTTGTACTTCCAATTTATTTACGAATAATAGTTGTATTTATACGTATCGAATTTTTTACATTTGTTTTCTTTTGTTGCTGATTTTTTAATCATTTATAAAATATTTGAACTGTATTATGTAGTATTTTGAGTCTCTCATATTCATTGGAGAAAAATTTAGGTTCAGGTGGAGGTGTTACAAGCTTCAAAGATCAAGCACGGACATGCACAAGACTTGTGCATATTATAAATCGACTTATAAACTATATTAGTCGACTTATGTTTAGCCTAGTCGACCTATACTTTCTATATAGTTCTCAGATTTTGTCAGATTAGTCGACTGATAATTTCTTATAGTCAACTAATAGACATTATATTAGATAATTATGATTATTTGATAATATCAGCAAATGTATAGCCATATTTTATTATTTTTTTAATTTCTTCAACGTGCATAGCTTGCACTCGGCAAACGAATAGGGAAAAGGATAGAAGAATTGTAATTCTTTTGAAAAAATACAGGAAATTTAAGAGAATGAATCATCTGATTATCCCCCATCTCTCTCACATTTAATCTTACATCTTTTCTAAGGTTCTATCAAGAGAGGTACTGCATACTAATGATAGCTCAAACAGCAAGATAGTTTTCTTTTACTACACTCGCAAAGACACACTAAACAGTCATATTGCCCAATGGTCCAGCTTTACAATGTAGCGTATGAAATTGGAGAGCATAGGGAGATACTTGTGGTTCACAGAGGCCAGCTCAATTGCATGTGTAACATGTAGTCCTCTCTTTGTGGAAGCCATTCTCCCTGTCTCTTCTCAAATACATCTTCAGGGTTGCCACTTTCACAATGACCACCATTAAGGATATCACCTGACTCAACTGCCATGCATGTTCATTTTTGCTTTTATAGTGTGTTTTTGTGTTGTGGAAGTGTCCCTCTTAAATTTAATTTGTACCTTGTACTTTGTCGTTTCAATTTCTTCTCCCCTGATGTTGTTGTGAATTCGGGACGCCCCCACGACCGAATCGACTGGGCCGGCACAGCGAAAACTAACCACAGGATCTATTAGGACAACGAGAAAAGAAAAAAAGATATTCTTAAAGTAGATAGAAAGCCAACACACAATATAACGTGGTTCCACCGATCAAACAGATCGTGTGTACGTCCATGAGAGAAGGGAGGAGAAACATTTTTAAACTTTGGGGAGTACAATAAGAATTATCTACACCTCTCGTTGAGAAAATCACAAGACCTTGATGGCCGCCAAAAACAGTGAACCCTTATAGTTAAGCTTCTCTTACGAATCTCTCACCTATATGAATTACACCCTTAGAAATTACAAATTCATTACATTACATTGAAGGTCACCCCCAAGGGGTTATTTATAGGTATAGAACTCTCCTAGTTTTAAACAAACTTCATCAATACGAGCAATCACCGTCTCAAAATAAAGAAAACCCAAATCCAACTCGAATCTAAAATAGATTCAGAAAAAGAAACCGCCAGACCGCCATTAGTCGACTAGGCCAGTTATTAATCGACTAATATCATGTATTAGTCGACTAGGTCGAAATACTAGTCGACTACTCTAATAAAATTTGAGAACTCCAACTCTCTGTTGGCCAACCTAGTCGACTATACCTAGTATTAGTCGACTAGTAATGTTCACAGCTCCTTGTGCACGTCTATTCTTTAATCTCCGAAGTTTTGTTTACCTTCACGACGTGTTCCAGTCACAATTTCTAACAATCTCCCTCTTGACTCGAATACGTCCAAGTCCGAGAATAGTCATCATGCTCCTTGTGCTCGTATCCACGCACAATTAAATAAATCTTGACTTCATCCATCTCGCTCCCTCTTCTCCATAACCGCCTCATGGGGTTCACAACTTGATTAGGTCGAATAAGTTCAGGTCCAATCTAAACTTTATCACTGAACGATCTCCTTGATCCACACAGGAGGAGAAGTTCTAGAACTCTTCACCGTGAATTCGACTTCACTTCTTGATCATCATTTGTATGTTGTTTTTGTTAGTATAAATTTTTTATTTTCACATTTTATTAGCACATTACTTGTTCACCCCCCTCTAGGTGATTTTCATATAATTCCACTCTCTGTATCTGTGTATCTAATCCGCTGTCGACAGCACCCAGGCTTGTCGACAACGATCTGCTGCTCTAATCTTCTGCTTCTGCTGCCACCAATCCAATGGGTTAAAAATGTACCAACAAGATTTTTACCCTCTCTCCTCATAGTCTCCTCTCTAACTTCATCTTCTGATATATTCACTTTCTCATACTTCTTTTTCTCCTTCAACTACCATTGACTTTCCTTTTTTTCTTTTCTCAACTTACCTTCCTCTTCAAACTCAACCTCATTCTAAACTATAACACAATGTGCAAACGAGGCCTTCAAATTCATTTTCATTTTAGAAATTTCCCTTCTTATATCTTTTCTTAATGAGCTCACTGACTTCCTCACTTTTAGAAGGCCAAACTCAAGCTTCTTCAGCTTTGAATTTAAGTTCATTTCTTTTTCTCCCTCACTAGGATCCTTTTCCTCACTAGAATCCTTACTTTCTTTTCTTAACTCCAGAAAGCTTTTCACCAATGTTTCTTCAGCCTTCTCCTTTCTTCTTCAGATGTTTCTCCTTCAACAATAAATTCTGTAAAATGATCCGTGGAAGGAACATTCTTCCACACGCCATCTCTGTAAAAGCCTCCCTGCACCCCTGCTTATCTTGAGGAAACAACTCAATGCAAAAGTAATTAAAAACTCTAGCCAGAAAACAGGAAAGGACCAGTGTTTCTCTAGCTTCTATGAGAGATTTGAGAAGTAAATCAACAATATCTACTCCAATATTTTTCTCTCCAGCATACATGGCAAACAATTTATCCATTTGGATGAGAATGTTCACATTGTGGTTGGACGTTGAATTGGAAAAAATTTCCAATCATCTTAAATTTAGGGGTCAATAAATTGTAAGAAAATAAAATTGAATTTTTAGTTTCTTCTCGGCATTTGCAATATTTACCCCACAAAGCAATTTCATGGCCTCTTTCTCATCCCACCCCAAATCTTGAAAATCTCCTAAAGATTCCTTTTCCATTTATAAGAATGGACAAGATCTCACTAGTTTCCTTAGTCCCTATTTCAATCTTGCGATTCTTAATCTGAGAGTAGATTCGGGTCAAACTGCGATTCCACGACAAATTAGATAAAATTGTGCTACAAGATTTAGTTTAAACTTTGCAAAATAACTGCAGTAGGTAATTCCTAAGGAATCAGTCCACGCTCCAAAATAGGGAATGAATATAGCCAAACCACAGAAAAAGTCAATCGCAAATATAATGAAAATACGTGAAAATACGAAAGGGAAAAACTACAGAGAGAGAACTTCTACTATGTCAATGGCGATTACAATTATGTTATCTGGATTCGGGTAAACGTGGTCCCTTTCTCATTGGAAGGGATATCCTATTTATACAAGTTGTGTCAAATAGATAAGATTAGGAAGTCCTGCTCAGTTTGAATACCTAAATCCCTTATCTTGATAAGGGTTGAGCCGAACATCTTAGTTTGAATTGATATAGGAGAGTGTCCATCTCTATCTTGTGGTTCGCGTTCGGCTGTAGATAAAATGAGTTGCTCCCGAGAGGTAACTATCTCGTTTGAATTAGAATTAGACTTAATGATAGAGATCTCTATAGTCGGATCTGATTCTTTTATTAATCACCTAACCTATTCGAAATTCGAACTGGATAAAGGTACATGTTGATTGTTCAGGAAGTAGTCATGCGTCGCACATCCGTCAGAAATTGAATAAATACGTATCACAATCTAGGAAGGTCAGAAAGTGACCACTACAGATATCCCCACTTCTCTCTTTTTTTCAGAAGAGATCGGGAACTCTCCCTCGGGAAATTTCAAGCTCTCGAAGTCTCCGATGTAGAGAGGGGAATAAAATGAAATTAGGACTTTTTGGGTCCGAACTCAAGGTACTTGTTGTCGATTCAGGTTTTGTCCTGTCATGACGTGTGTAGTAATACAGCCTGGCAAAGTTTTAAATATGCATCACATCTTTACGCAGTGCAGATCAAACTACCGCCTCTTGTGCGATGCGACATTCGAGGTGGGTACCACGTGTTTGAAGTGATGTTCTCGATCGTATACGCCATAACATGTGTAGGGCGCTGATTGAATGACGGTTCATTCCCTTAGGGTTAAGGGTTATACTCTAAGATTTTGGGCATTTTTCCCAAATTTCTACTTCATCTTCTTCTTTCTTGCCTCCTTTCGATCTTTTGGTCTTTGAATCTCTCTGTCATTTCCTTATTCTTGCTGAAAATGAAGAAATGGGGGAAATTTGGCCCTTTTAATGGATCAGAGTAGGAAAAGTCCATTCTGGAGGAGATGGGGAAGAGAGCTTCCTGTTGCACCAGAATATGGATGGACTTCGATCCAAAAACTTTTAAGCTTCGCGACTAGAAAGTGGTGGATAAATAACTAGCTAGTTATTGTTTTCACTGGAGCGAGGGATAAAAATTGAGTTTTGCCCCAACGATGTTGATGTTACCTCAGCTTCGCCGGATAAGGAGAGTGTATATATGCATCCCTTGGTTGTGGCACTTGGATTAAGCTTGTCAATGACGAAGTTCATTCGCAGTGTTTTGAGTTTTTATGGGTCGTTTCCTCCCAGCTACCGACAGTGGCCTAACGTACAGTTCTGGAATTTGAGATCCTTTGTGACATGTATGCTTTTGAGGCTTGTCATTGTGAGGTTTTCAGTGTTGCGTCTTTGCTGCGGAAGACTACCATAGGTGCTCGCTATTTATTGCCCAGAGCGGGATGAAAAAGATTATCGTCAACATGATCGATAGCGACCGCGACATGTGGGACACCGTAGTCCAGGTGTCTGATCCATGTGATGCTGACTCGAGGGAGGAACTCGGGGCTGGTTGTTTGGAATTTGGATGCAGGTGCTGCGGGGAGACCTTGCCTACCGTCGATGTTGAAGCAACGTTGAGAAAGTTGATAGCTGTCGACTTTAATAATCGCAATTGGAATTAGCTGCTGAACCCGGACAGACCTCCAGTTCTGCAAGCTATTTCTAGGGTGTCTGCACCGGGTAAGGGTCAGCTGTTGGGTCCCGCTCTTATACCAAATGTAGGATCTATAATCAAATCAACACAACACTTGACAGGAAGGATTAATTGTTAAGCAAATAAGTAAACTTGCAAGTAAAGAAAACAAATCTCAGAAAATGCAAACGCAAACAAAGAGATTTATCCTGGTTCGGTCCTTGTGACCTACATCCAGTCCCCAAGCTACCCGCTTGAGATTTTCCTTTATCCTTGATCTTGTCACCCAAAATCAATACAACATGTACACCACTTGTCGAATCCCCTTCTCCAAATGTGTACACCTTCTCTTTCACCAAGAGAACACCTTTTACCTTTGTACAACTACTTCTTCAACCAAGAAGCCTCCCGTGTACAAATAAACACTTTGAGAATTACAATACTTTTCCTATAGCCTTGATACTGAATGTGTATGTGGACAAGGTACAGTATAGGAAAGATGAACTTCAGAGAACTTCACTAATGGAATTGTCTTTTGGTGAAGAACAGAAGTTAGGAAATCAGTTTTCAGGTTTTCTGGAATTTGGCTTGGAAAACTAAATGAAAATCTTGTTTGTCTTAACCTTTGGCCTTAGGAATAACTTCCCTATTTATAGCTGTAGACTAGGGTTAGTTAGGGTAGTTATAGGACCAATTCAGATGATATAGACGTTGGAAAACGTTGCCAAAAGGTTCAGATAACAGAAACTGTCCAACAGTCAGAAACTGCCTATAGTCGACTTGCCCATAGAGTTAGTCGACTAGCCTAGGCAAATTTCCTTCTATTAGTCGACTAGATTTAGCTAGTAGTCGACTAGGGATATGTCTGTTGGTTGAAAGGTTTCTGGATAACTACTTCAAGTCGACTGCAACTAACAAGATAGTCGACTTGACAAGGGATTAGTCGACTAGGGGACTTTGATTAGTCGACTAGAAAAGTGAATTAGTTGACTTGGTTTACTGTCGGTCGACTAATTGATCAAACAGAGAGTTGGGTCAATTTCTGGACACTTGACTAGTCGACTTGGGTTTGGATCAAGTCGACTACAGTGTTTATTAGTCGACTATATTGGAACATCAAGTCGACTAACAGGACACTGAAGTGTTGGTTTGTATCAAGGCTTTTACATGCTATATTTTTCTTTACAAACCACAACATCTCAACCCTCTTTGGCACAACTTGATCATGTCGGACTCTTGATTCGTCATGTGTAGAGCTCCAAATGAATTTGATCGTCACGAACGTCTTCATCGAAATAGGTTCCAACATTCTCCCCCTTTTTGATGACGACGCTTTGTGTGTGCATGTCCTCCCCCTGTAAAAAATATGTTATCTTTTCCTCCCCCTGCAGAAATGGGTTATAACAGATATAAAAATATTTTGTTCTCCCCCTGCAACAAATATATTAGTACATATATATATAATAACTTTTATATGGTACCTGCAAAATAAACGTTAGTTGGTACCAAATATAAAAGATCATTTCAACCTTTAGGACTCCAAATCCATTTAGAATTTGGTTTCCACCTGTTAATATACACATAGTTGCAAGAATCACAAATATCATGAATATATGATGCAATATATGTATTTTTATCATGAAAACTTAAATTTTTAGGAATCCATATAAACTTACTTTTCTTAGTCTTTCTTTTTACAAAAGAACTGTATGGATTACTACAACATGAAGATTTTGCAATAAAATCAATACCATGATTATCATTTGACAAATTCTGAAAAGATAATAAAGCATTCAAATTTTCTTTTCCTTTATTAAACTTAGTCACATTTTGCAAAAGATCTTCATATTTCTTTTTGAAAACTAACATGTCTTTATCCAATATAGAAATCCTTTCATTCAAAGACTTAGTTTCCTTTTTCAGAAAAATATTTTCTTTTATAAACTTCTCATTTTCAGTTTTCAAAGATGATATGACATTTTCAGTTTCATCTTATTGAGAATTTATAGAAGAACATTGTAATGCATAAACAGAATTTTCCTGTAAAAGTTTCTCATTTTCTTTTAACAAAAATCTGTTTTTCATTTTTTCATTTTTCAGATTCATAAATAACTCATTAAATGCATCAGAGAGTTCAGAAAACGATATCTCTTCATCTTCTATGGCCATGTAACATAAGTTAACATGTTCAGTGGATTCTTCTTCATCGGAAGATGAGGAATCACTATGTTCTGAAGATGCTTCGTAGTTCTTCTTCTTTCTGAACTTCTTACTCTTGTACTTTTCTTTCTTCTTGAGCAAAGGGCAATCCATCTTCATATGTCCTGGTTTATCACAATTAAAACACTTGAATTTACCTTGCTTAAGAAATTTCTTGAACTTCCTTGAGAGCATTGCCATCTCCTCTTCGTCATCATTGTCCGTGTCGGAAGATGCATGGAAGGCGAGTTCTTTCTTCTTTGAACGGTGTTGTCGTTCTTGGTCCTTCTTCCTTTCTTCTAACTGCACTTCGTATGCCATTAGATTACCGATTAGGTTTTCTAATGTCATAGTTGAGAGATCATTCGCCTCTTCAATGGCGGTTGTCTTCTTCTCCCATTCTGGTGTAAGTGCACGAAGGATCTTTCGAACTCTTTCGACTTGGGTGTAGTCCTTTCCAAGGGATGCAAGAGTATTGGTGATGTCGGTGAATCTTGTAACCATCTCGGATATGGTTTCATTCTCCTCCATTTTGAATAACTCAAACCTATGGACAAGAACAGAAATTTTAGACTCCTTAACTTTACTAGTGCCTTCATGTGTTACCTGAAGAGTATGCCAAATTTGATGTGCAGAAGTTGCTGTTGACACTCGGTTGAACTCTTCTTTGGTAAGGGCACAGAATAGAGCATTCATTGCTTTGGCGTCAAGGTTGGCGTTCTTCTTTTGATCTTCACTCCAAGCGTTGTAGTTTGTTGTGGGCTTGGTGTACGTCGCTTCTACGATGTTCCAAAGGTCGTAGTTGATTGACTGCAAGTAGATCTTCATTCTACACTTCCAATAGTTGTAGTTGGTTCCGTCAAATAACGGTGGACGCTGTGTAGAATGTCCTTCCTTGAATTGGGATGATGAGAACTCCGTTGTCATCCTTGTTGTTGACTTGTACCCGAGCTTGTACGCCGGTTCAGGGTATGCAGGGCTCTGATACCAATTGTTGGATCAGAGTGTGTACTCCGGTTGTTGTTGCCTTGAATTGATGCCGGTTGGTGAAGAAGGCTCTGATACCAATTGTTGGGTCCCGCTCTTATACCAAATGTAGGATCTATAATCAAATCAACACAACACTTGACAGGAAGGATTAATTGTTAAGAAAATAAGTAAACTTGCAAGTAAAGAAAACAAATCTCAGAAAATGCAAACGCAAACAAAGAGATTTATCCTGGTTCGGTCCTTGTGACCTACATCCAGTCCCCAAGCCACCCGCTTGAGATTTTCCTTTATCCTTGATCTTGCCACCCAAAATCAATACAACATGTACACCACTTGTCAAATCCCCTTCTCCAAATGTGTACACCTTCTCTTCCACCAAGAGAACACCTTTTACCTTTGTACAACTACTTCTTCAACCAAGAAGCCTCCCGTGTACAAATAAACACTTTGAGAATTACAATACTTTTCCTATAGCCTTGATACTGAATGTGTATATGGACAAGGTACAGTATAGGAAAGATGAACTTCAGAGAACTTCACTAATGGAATTGTCTTTTGGTGAAGAACAGAAGTTAGGAAATCAGTTTTCAGGTTTTCTGCAATTTGGCTTTGGAAAACTGAATGAAAATCTTGTTTGTCTTAACCTTTGGCCTTAGGAATAACTTCCCTATTTATAGCTGTAGACTAGGGTTAGTTAGGGTAGTTATAGGACCAATTCAGATGATATAGACGTTGGAAAACGTTGCCAAAAGGTTCAAATAACAGAAACTGTCCAACAGTCAGAAACTGCCTATAGTCGACTTGCCCATAGAGTTAGTCGACTAGCCTAGGCAAATTTCCTTCTATTAGTCGACTAGATTTAGCTAGTAGTCGACTAGGGATATGTCTGTTGGTTGAAAGGTTTCTGGATAACTACTTCAAGTCGACTGCAACTAACAAGATAGTCGACTTGACAAGGGATTAGTCGACTAGGGGACTTTGATTAGTCGACTAGAAAAGTGAATTAGTCGACTTGGTTTACTGTCGGTCGACTAATTGATCAAACAGAGAGTTGGGTCAATTTCTGGACACTTGACTAGTCGACTTGGGTTTGGATCAAGTCGACTACAGTGTTTATTAGTCGACTATATTGGAACATCAAGTCGACTAACAGGACACTGAAGTGTTGGTTTGTATCAAGGCTTTTACATGTTATATTTTTCTTTACAAACCACAACATCTCAACCCTCTTTGGCACAACTTGATCATGTCGGACTCTTGATTCGTCATGTGTAGAGCTCCAAATGAATTTGATCGTCACGAACGTCTTCATCGAAATAGGTTCCAACATCAGCTTGCCCCCGAACTTAAGGAGTCCATTCAGAAAGAGAGAAATCCTGACTCCAAAACGGAGTCTGCCCATGGGGTGAGCCAACCAGTCGTTAGTCCCGGGAAGCCAAAGGTTCGAAGGGAGAAGGTTCCCGATAAGTAGAAGAGAGCACTTGTAACGCCCCGATCCCGCAGGTACGGGGATTACGCGAGGTGAAAACAACCTCACTCGTACGTTAAGCCTCAGTACAGGGAATCACCTCCATAGACACAATGGTTCCAGAAGGAAATAAGTACAAGAATACCTGCAGAAAGGGGTTAGTGATCATAACAGATATAAAAACAGGGAGAAATAAGATAACAGAAATAAATTACCAAGATACCTATGAATATTCTCGATGAGGAGTCTCCGATATGAACCCAATGGACTATCTGAGAATACGATAACTCGGCTCTCCAACTTGGGCACGCAAACCCAGGGTCGTCAGAAAGCGACCTAGTGAGTGGTAAAATGAAGGAGGTGGTAATAGATACAATAGTAATACAAGCATGATAATAATATATAATACATGATGTTGTACTAGTGTTATCATATAATGTATATCATAAGCAGTAGAAATATATAAACATGTAAGCAGTAAAAATATATAAGTAGGTCATCTTTTAATACAATCACTACTTAGCAGGTTATCATCAGGTCAGGTCTATGGTCGTATCCAGTTTATATCATAAATAATGTTGTCTAGTGGTGACGTAATAGAAATGAACATGCTAGTGGTGACGTGATAGAAGTGAACATGCAGGTGGGCATAAGCAATATGAATATGTAGGTGGGCATATGCAATATAACTACAATACTGTGTTGTGCATAGTGAGCAGATAGACAATGCAAAACAGAATATAAGCAATGCAAAGTATACATGTACATGAGCAGTATGCCACCTCAGAAAGTGTAGCATAAAACAGGTAAAGTAACAATGCATACATGGCACATGATAGTGAATACAGGAGCAGGAACAGTAATAAGTACAACTAAACAATTAAATACAAGTATCAGGCAAGTCATGTTGTTTATACAATAGTAGCAATCAGTACCACCCGGTATTTTAATCAATCTTTTCCAGTGTCCCATACCACTGGCAGTTCATACTGGAGCCCGCACTCCAGTCGAACCCATCCGGACATGGCATACGGGTACCATTATCCAAACGAGAGAGTGACCAAATAATAAGTGTTCCCGACGTCACTATTGTTTATATCATTTTATTATGTTACTTGAAAACCCATGGTCGAGGAGTTCTTATCGGGTAGGTGTATCCCGTGCATATCCGGGATCACGGCCTTAAACAAACCCCTGACTGCTGAGACCAGGGCCCTCCGCTAAGAGGGGAGCAAGAATCAAGTAACGAGAGCTCATGGAGCAATTGCTAGGTAGCACTACCGTCCCCCGCAGTGGGACTAACAATATGGATCCAGTACATCACCCGATAAGATCTAATCAACCGTCAAGTCTCCCCCATACCCAAGTTAGCTTTATGATATACAATGTAACAAGAACAAATATTGTACATGATACGGGTAACATGATAACTGGACCTGAGCTCTATTGATAGTAGAGAACAATATAACGGGAAACGGGAACAATATAACAGGAAACAGGAACAAGAGATGTGGGATTCCACATATCGCATATCAACAGCTCTCGTGTCCAGTAACGAGAATATCCATATCAGGAACAAGAAACAATTATATAATATGAAGACGGTAACATGGAATAATCATACATGTAATATGCACGGTGATCCATATGACAAGAAGATAGAAACAACACATGCATGTACACTTATGCGGTGAGCATATGTAGCAATACTGTCTGTGTAGCGAGTATCCGTGAAGTGGTGCATGTATATATCGGTGGGACATGAATACGAAATAAGAGTGTGACGTGTCATAGTATCGGTGCAACATGTACATGTAATATCAATGGTCAGTGTCTAATATCATGTATAGTGAACTACAGTATCCGTATAATGATGATAACAATAATATGACATGTGGTACTTATCCGTGTACTAGTGGAACATAGTTGTGTAGCCATAATCCGTGTAACATGCATAAACAGTATCTAGCATGTATGTCTAGTGACCGTGTAGTGTCATAGCATAACTGTGGATCAGTATACATGTAACGTCACCGTGATACAAGACATGTCATAATCGTGTCCAAGAATATGGTGAAATAGTGGCCCGGGTATCAGTGGTACATGAACATGACCTAAAGAGACATCCAGTGTCACATTCAACGTCTTTTAGTTCTCAGGCTTATTCTAAGTGTAATGTTTATTACAGTATGTTAATATTGTTTACAATTCAGTAAATATGAACGACGGGGATTTACCGGTAATCATGTTTTATTTCAATAAAGCAACCAAGTTCACTCTATTGGATAAAAAGACAATTGATAAAATAAAAACACTCACAAACTAGCCATGGGAAGGTAGCTCTCTTTCCCACGATCGCAACGGATTCAGAATCGTCCAAATCGGAGTCCGGATGCTCCCGATATCGCCCGAATACTAAATCATACAAAAAAAGGTTAATTATGTAAATAAAATAATCAATGCAAATACTGAATGTCCAGGGGGTTTTCTGCAAATATACCTTTATTGGGTTCGGATGCGGGTTTGGCTCTTAACGGGTCGGGTCCAGATCCACAACCTACCCACTTAACTTAAGTTAAATGGGTAACGGGTTAACGGGTTGAATTGGGGGTTTATTTGGGTTAACTTGGGTTATTGGGCTTGGGTTCTACCCAAACCTAATAAAGGAGCCACAACAGCAGCAGCAGCATCTTGCTGCTGCTGTGGGCCTGCGCGGGCCGGCGGCACCGGATAGCCGGCCGACGGCGGCCCGACTCCGACCGGAGAGAGAGGGGGGAGAGAGAAGGAGAGATAGAGAGAGAGTGAGTGAGGGGGGAAAAGCTGACAGGAAAAAGAAAAGAAAAGAAGGGAAGAAGAAGAAGAAGAAGAAGGAGAAGGAGAAGAAGAAAGAGAGGGGGTGGCGGCGGTGGCGCCGGCCGTGGCTTGGGCGCGGTCGCCGGCGGCGGTCTGGCCTGGCCGCTGGCGGCGGTCAGGCCCCCCTTGTGGGTGGGTCTGCACAGAGAGAGGGGGAGAGATAGTGAGAGAGAGTTAGAGAGAGAGAGAAAAAGTATTGAGAGGGAGAGAGTTTTAGAGAGGGAGACAGTTTTAGAGAGAAAGAGAGAGGGAGGTTTTATAGGAGGGAGAGAGGCGGTTGGAGCAGTCAAAGGCGGTTGGGAGAGAAGTCGCTGGAAAGAGGAAGAAGGGAAAGAAAAAGAAAAGAAAAAGAAAAGAAGATAAATGATTAAAATAATATTATTTAATTCGGCCCAAAATTCTACTAGCTCCGAACGGTGCCCAAAAATTACAGAAAATAGAAAATATTATCCTGATACGTAATATGAAAATGGTTTGAAGAAATGCAGTCTGATTTGCAAATTAAAATTCCGGAGTGTCTCGCCGATACCGGGCGACACCGGTTTGACCGGATTTTCGATAAATTCAGAAAAATCCCCAAAAATACCTTAACGTAGATAATACGATTCTAAGACATCTAGTGAAAGCAGATTCTCAAAAGTCTATTCCGTTTGTGAAATAAAAATCGTAAAGCCGATTATTAGTATCGGTCGACACCGACTACGGAGATTGTTCAAAATAATCAAGAAAAATTTCAAAAAATGCTAAAAAATCTAAAATATTAGAAAATGATATTTAAAACTGAAATCAGCTCAATCGGGTTACCACGGAGGTCAAATCAATTTTATACATCGTATCGCAAACTGATACGGTGATACGTATACCGGGGATCAGGGGTTACAGCACTTACTCCGTCTTTGCACCTTCAGCGGCCGGGGGTATGCTCTGGATTTTTTTTAGTTTTTGTATGTGAAATTATTTCCCGATGTCTTGTTTTCTTTTTGCAGAAGAAGCGTCAGCTTCTGTTCGATGAATCCAATGATGAGGGGATGATGAGCTGGCTAGAAGTCATGACCACTCCCCCATGTACTTCCGTGAAGCAACCCCCATTGCCATGGAGGGTAGGGAGGGATCCCCTGTTCGTGTGGAAAGTGCTCGGAGGACTTCACCTGCCCTCGGAGCTGCTGAAGA
This sequence comes from Agave tequilana, assembly GCA_038442645.1. Lineage (NCBI taxonomy): Eukaryota > Viridiplantae > Streptophyta > Magnoliopsida > Asparagales > Asparagaceae > Agave > Agave tequilana. The sequence continues at coordinate 19,325 of JAVJIF010025279.1, read as the reverse complement.
GGTTACAGGTTCAACTCCGATGGTGCCAGCCTGGCCTTCCACTGCTAAATTGCCTCTTGAGGATGGGACTGAGGTGATGGCTCCCCTAGCCTAGATAACGCTAGCTCGGGTCCTCACGTAGGCTCGAGAGGGTAGACGTTGCTGAGCTTCTTCCGTCTGGCGATAGTGCAGGGATCGCGGGAGGTGCTGGCTCCTCGAGGGCTGCCCCCAGTCTTTCGAGGTACCTTTGGGACGAACCAGTACCGATCTTGAATTGAGACTGTTCCTCCGAAGGGGGGTTGTCGAGGTGACTCTTGGGTAGCGGTGGCAATTGGGTCGGGTCGGGACCCTATCCGACCCAATTATTGCTCGACCCGTATAATAATCGGGTCGGTTGACCCAACCCGATTATTATACGGGTCAAAAATTCAGACCCAGACCCGACCCAAACTTAATCGGGTCGACATGACCCGACCCGTTTGACCCGATTATTAAGCCTTAAATACAATTTCTTTACACTATATTACCACAATATTTGGTGATATAGTTGGTCATCACACTAAACGCAAACACTAGAGGTCACGGGTTCAAAATTGGGCTCACGCATATTTTTTGATAATTTAATTTAAGCAAAGGAGAGGAGGCGGGAGCGACAGTGGAGGAGATCGAGAGGAGGAGGCCGAGGAGGAGAGAGAATAATCGGGTCTGGCGAGTTCGGGTCGACCCGACCCATTTAATAATCGGGTCAGACGGGTTGACCCGATTAGCCCAAACCCAGACCCGGTAACTCTAGGTCGGGTCGGGTCTGGCGAGTCGCGACCCATCTGCCACCCCTACTCTTGGGTATGGAGACTTCCTCGAAGGACTTGAAGAACTCAAGGCCCTCCCCTTGAAGGTGTAGAGAAGGCGCACAAAGAATGGGATTTTCAGAGTAAGTAGCATGATACTTTGTCTGACATTATTTGTTTGAGTGTCAGCTGACTTTTGGCCTTCCTTTTAGGACGTGGTACTCATTTCAGAGTTGTTGGACTACCAACGGGATGCCCTTAAGGGGAAGGAAGGTGAGATGGCTGATTTTCGGTGAGATGGCTGATTTCCGTTGAGGGATGGAGAAGCTTAGTGCTACAAGGAAGGCGGCAATTGAGGAGATCTGTCAGCTCAAAGAAGATTTATGTCACGAGGTGAGAGCTCGCTCAAGTCGGGAAGAGGAGCTGGTACGGCTCGGGAAGAGCTAGGAAAAAGGGGGTCAGAGATATTGCAAAAGGACTCCGAGCTGCAACAGAGAAAGTCTGCACTGCTGGTTGCGCAGCAGACGCTCGGAGAGGCACGTCAACATGCAAATGGTGCTGAGGCTACCCTGAAGTCCGAGCGGGATGTTTTTTAGGAGGCGATGGTGTGTCTTAATGATGACTTGGTCAAGACACAGATAGCCCTAGATGAAGTCGAAGCCCATGAACAGAAGGTTGTCGGCGAATGTCAAAGCGTGTTGAAGGTGTTTAAATTTAAGAAGTATAAAGAGGGATATGAAGACGGGAAGCGTGAGGCATCTCCAAAGTACTCGCTTGATATCGGGTCCTTCCTTAGAGGGGAAGTTCAGGATCCTCCCGAGGAAAGCGCTACACATACTACCGGGGTAGAGGCCACTCAAAACCTTCCATCTAGGGATGCAGCGCCTCTGACGTTGACCTCCTGCCGATCGCGCTTGATACAGAGCGGGTAGTTGATTGTTTCCCAGTTAGGGTTGGGGAGACTTCTCTGAATATCGATCTGGCGATGTTGTGCCCCTGGTGACGAGCCTTCCGATGGCGGTTCCTGATGTTGAGCAAGTGACCTGGGCTGCCGTCGAAGAAGCAGCTCTTCTAGCTTCTAATTCCAAGGCCTTTCGAAAAGGCAAAGGCCAAGGCCAAGTGAGTGATTGAGTTCTTTAGTTTTTTTCTGTTGTTGATTGTAAAGATCCGATGTAATCATTTGAAAAATTATTGTTGATTTATGGGTTCCACTTCTTTTTGAACATCTTCTTCCCTTTGTGTTTTAAGGTCGTTGCGGATGCGGGTCCAACAGGCTTCTTCCGTTCATCATCTGACTTGGTGGTCGGTGGTCAGAGGGAAAGCTTTTGGAGGCTGGAGACATCTCTACTTGTATAGGCTTTGAGGAGGTTTGCGCTTCAGGCGAGGGCCGCCCGAGGAGATCAAGGGATCCGGTCCTGGAGAAGAGAGACGGAGGTGGTAATAGATTTGGATGATAAGCCCGAATTATTGTTGGACTCCTTGAATGCCTGGTAGGAGAAAGTAGTTGTGGGGGAGCTCACGGGAATTCATGGGCTCTCTCGCTCCGTATAGCTCAAGTTACTTGACTTCTTAACCTCTCAGTTAGATCGTGAGCTAATTTCTCATAATACGATCGTAGCTAGTCACAAGAAGAAAGTGGACGACGTCCTCCAAAAGGGTCATAAGCTGCTAGGGGTAAGATCTTCGTTAAGGAGGGAGAAGGCAGAACTTGAAGAGAAGCTATTACCGGCTTTTGGGGTTGCAGAAGACATTGGAAGAGGTATCAGATCATCAGGAAAATCTAGATTCTTTCTCTTCAGGAGTGAGTCGACAGGGGTTGTTCCGAGAAGCTAGCGCTCGAGCGTAAGCTCCAAACCGTCCGGAGTAGCTTGCAGGTCGTAACCAGGATGTGAAGGAATTGAAAACTGAGATCTCACGCCAATCGGATTGTTATGATAATCTTTGGCTTGTTCATGGAGTGTTGTTGTAAGAGGCGGCTCTCAGATCATGCGGCCGTGTAGATGGTGATGGGGGCACGGCTTCGGGTCGGGAACCGGAGCCCAAGGGTCCTAACTTTTGACACAGAGGGTCGGATCATCAGTTTGGGGTATCATCTGATCGTACCGAGAGCTCTGGCAGTTGGTCTGAGAGAACTTAAAGAGGGTAGACGGAGCGAGGAAGCGGTCACAGACGTGAACAGCGGGGCTAGCCCACTTTTGTATAGACGATTGTGACCATGAGATGTGTCATCCATTTTCGGTGGGTTGAATTGTTGTTTGGATGGTCCAATGTGATGCCTTGTTTCTTTATTTGTAGGGAGCTATCAGAGTAGGACCCGATGTGGGCAGTTGACTCATTCGGTGGCCGTCAAAGTGGAAACCTGTCAAGGCGGACTCCGAGAAGCCCTAGTAGGCGAACCTCCATCTTTCAGGGGATTCCCAAGAGATGATCATGGGCATGTTTTTCTCTCATAGCCATCAAGGTAAGACCTAATATAGGCTCGGGGGGTCGTCAAGGTGAAGACCTCTCTAGGCTGACTCCAAGCAGTCCTAGTGGGCGAGCCTCTGTCTTTCAGGAGAATCCTCGAGGGGTAGTCGTGGGTTTATCTTTCCCTCATGACCTTCAGAGTAGAACCCTATATAGGCTGTTGAATCACTCGGGTGGTCGTCAAAGTGAAAACCTCTAGGTTGACTCTGAGCAATCCTAATGGGCCCATCTCTCAGGAGACTCCCTGAGGGATAGGCGTGGGGCTGTCTTTCCCTCATAGCCGTCAGGGTGGAACCCGATATAAGTTGTTAACTCACTCGGGTGACTGTCAAGGTGAAAACCTGTCTGGGCTGACTCCAAGCAACCCTAGTGAGCGAGCCTCTGTCTTTTAGAAGACCTCCCGAAGGATAGCTGCGGGGGCTGTATTTCCCTCATAGTCGTCAGGTTATGACCCGATATAGGTTGTTGACTCATTCGGGTGGCCATCAAGGTAAAGACTTGTCAAGACAGATTCCGAGCAGTCCTAGTAGATGAGCCTCTATCTTTTAAGAGACTCCCCAAGGGATAGCCGCTGGGACTGTCTTTCTCTCATAGCCGCCAAGATAGGATCTGATATAGGCTATTGATTCACTGGTGGCCGTCAAGATGAAAGTCTGTCTAGACTGACTACGAGCAACCCTAGTGGGCGAGTCTCCGTCTTTCAGGGGCTCTCTGAGGAATAGCCGTGGGGGTTGTCTTTCCCTCATAGTTGTCAGGATAGGACCCGATATAGGCTATTGACTCACTCGGGTGGCCGTCAAGGTGAAGACCTGTCTAGGCTGACTCCGATCAGCCCTGATAGGCGAGCCTCCGTCTTTCAGGGGACTCCCCGAGGGATAGCCGCGGGGCTGTGTCTCCTTCATGGCCATCAGGATAGGACCCAATATAGGCTGTTGACTCACTTGGGTGGTCGTCAAGATGAAAACCTGTCTAGTCTGACTCCGAGCAGCCCTAGTGGGTGAGCCTTTGTCTTTCAGGGGACTCCCTGAGGGATAGTCGCGGGACTATCTTTCCCTCATAGCCGTCAGGGTAGGATCCGATATAGGCTATTGACTCACTCAGGTGGCCGTCAAGGTGAAGACATGTCTAGGCTGACTCCGAGCAGCCCTAGTAGGCGAGCCTCTGTCTTTCAGGGGACTCCCTGATGGATAGTTGTGGGGGATGTCTTTCCCTCATAGTCGCCAGAGTAGGACCCGATGTAGGATGTTGACTCACTCGGTTGACTATCAAGGTGAAGACCTATTTAGGCTGACTCCGAGCAGCCCTAGTGGGCGAGCCTCCGTCTTTCAGAGGACTCCCCGAGGGATAGCTGCAGGGGATGTCTTTCCCTCATAGCCATTGGGGTAGGACCCGATATAGGTTGTTGATTCACTCGGGTGGTCATCAAGGTGAAACCTGTCTAGGCTGACTCCAAGCAGCCCTAATGGGCGAGCCTCCGTCTTTCAGTGGACTCTCATAGGGATTATCGCGGGGGATGTCTTTACCTCATATCCGTCAGGGTAGGACCCGATATAGGTTGTTGACTCGTATAGGATGGTCGTCAAGGTGAATACTTGTATAGGCTGACTCCGAGCAGTCCTAGTGGGCGAGCCTCCGCCTTTCAGGGGACTCTCTGAGGGATAGCGGCGGGGGTTGTCTTTCCCTCATAGTTTGTCAGGGTAGGATCCGATATAGGCTGTTGACTCACTGGGGTAGCCATCAAGATGAAGACTTGACTACGCTGACTTCGACCAGCTCTAGTGGGCGAGCCTCCCTCTTTCAGGAGACTCCCTGAGAGATAGTTGTGGGGTTATTTTTCCCTCATAGCCGTCAGGATAGGACCTGATATAGGCTGTTAACTCACTCGGGTGGCATCAAGGTGAAGATCTGTTTAGGCTAACTCCAAGCAGCCCTAGTAGGCGAGCCTCCGTCTTTCAGGGGACCCCCGAGGGATAGTCGCAGGGACTGTCTTTCCCTCATAGCCGTCAGGGTAGGACCTGATATAGGCTGTTGCCTCGTATGTGTTCGTTATATCTGAAAAAGACATGAAAATAATATAGTTTGCATAATTTTATTGGATGTTGCGTAGTTTTACACGCAGTATTACTTCGGGTGGGGAAGTACATTGCTCAGTTGTATTGTTCCCATCTCGAGTGGTGTCGAGAAGCGGGTGTCTTAATCGACTGTTTCGACAGGGGTCTCTCTGACTTCAGGGTCTTCCTCTAAACCGAGGATGAAATCATCCAAATGTCCTCGTTAAACTAGGTCCTTGAGGTGTCATTGGAGTGCCCAATAATGCTCTGTGGCGTGTCCCCGACTGCCATGAAAGGAACAGTTTCCTACTTTATGGGAGTTTGGGTCGTGTCGGGCTGTCTTAGAGAGTTTTAACCAGGACTGATGCTTGACAATGTGGAAGATCTGGTCGATCGAGAGGTTCAGGGGGGTGAAGGTGATGGAGCTTTCGGTCTTTGCCGTCATTGAAGGAACGTCCTCATTGGGAGTTGGGCCTCGGTGTCCCCTTGCACATTTCCTCGAGCTATTGTGCTGGAGGCTCTCGTGGTCATCGTGTTAGACAGCCGCTTTGAAGCACATCTTGTTCAGCTTAACACGTAGGTCAGTTGGAGTTACGGGGTGTTGATGGGCCTCGAAAGAAGAGTCCGCCAGGATTTCTCGAGTGCCTAACTCGATGACCTGCTGCTGCGATTTGCACAGTACTTTTATTTGTGTGAGCAACTGATGATTGACCTACGTTACTGCCTCGCGCTCATGCTCTGCTATATTGCAATGGATGGCGATAAGTTCTCGTTCGCAATCGGCCTTCGCCCTGCGTTCATCCAACTGTCATCGCAGATCAATCACCATCTGGACAAGCTGTTCTCGAGAGAGAGCCATTGGGTCAAATTCACCAAAGGCGTTGGCATCGTAACGGAAGGTGCTCCTATGCGCGATGGTCGTTGTATGAAGATATTTTCGTGGAAGGGTTAGGGTGTTGGATAATGACAGATCTCAAAGATCCTGAGTTCATATCTCAATGAAAACACCAAATGCATTGGATAATTCCTAAGGAATCAGTCCACACACCAAAATAGGAAAGTGGATGTAGCCAAATAACAGAAAAAATCAATCACAAACACAATGAAAATAATTGAAAAACCCGAAAGGAAAAAAATCACACAGAGAGAGAACTTTCACTATGTCAATGGCCATTACAATTATGTTCTCTGGATTCGGGTGAACGTGATCCCTTTCTCATTGGAAGGGATATCGTATTTATACAAGTTATGTCAAATAGATAAGGTTAAGGAGTCCTACTCAGTTTGAATACCTAAATCACTTATCTTGATAAAGGTTGAGCCGAACATCTTGGTTTGAATCGAAATAGAAAAGGGTTCATCTCTATCTTATGGTGTGCGCTCAGCTGTAGATAAGAATGAGCTACTCCTGAGCCTCGTTTGAATTTGGATTGGGCTTAAAAATAGAGATCTTTGTAGTCGGATATGATTCTTCTATTAATCACCTGACACATTCGAAATTCGAACTGGGTGAAGATACCCGGTTGACTGTTCAGGAAGTAGTTACGTGTCACACATCCATCAGAGGTTGAATAGACATGTGTCACAATCTTAGAAGGGTCAGAAAGTGACCACTACAATAACATATGGTGTACTGTTATGAACATATTTATCTGTTTACTATGAGCGGTTATAATGTATTGTTACTTTGTCCTATGATCTTGTGAAATTAACTGTAGATACTTGCTTATTGTACTATCAATTTTATACTATATTATACTACTATTAGAGTGACATGCGGGGTCTACTCTCATGAATTGCTAATGTGACAATCTAATAGCAGCACAATCGAATACAATATTAGCAATACAATTAGCATTACTCTTAATTTTAACCTTCGAATTCTTCCCGAACTTTATTCTATCTATCTGTGCTTTATCTATATCTGTTCCAAAATGCAAACTAATAATGCAAAAATGATGCAACAAGTAGTCACATACATGTCCCTCTCGTACAGATCAAAAATCAACCATGCTACAAATTAACAGTGATTAGTCAATTAAATCAGCGATAAAACTATCAGTGGTACAGCTCCAGCTCAACTGCTGTATAAATTATATAATGATTACATAACTAAATCAGCAACAACACTAACGAACCCTACTGAAAACCTAAACAAATAAACACGAATAAAGAAGCCGCAGACAAATGGAACAAAGACCTACATGATTCTCTCTACTGTGTAACAAGTGTTCATCACGGCGATGCTTCTGTCGTCGAAGGTGGTACTCAATCCGGGGATCTTCGTAGTCGCCCTCCTCATGCACGGGCACGTGGGCGCCGTATCTGTTAATCCCTTTGCTTTGTTTTCAGAGAGGTTTGGGGTTTTTCTTTTTTCTTTTTTCTTTTTTTTTTTTGATTTTTGATTGAGAAGTTCATGATTTTTTTTTTTTTCTTTGCTCCTTTTAGTAAAGAGATGTTGAGCTAATATGGATCTTCTCAAAATGATCCATATTAGCTCTATAAATAACTCTTTCATTAAAAAGAAAAGAAAAAGAAAAGAAAATCATGAGCCTCTTAATCACAAATCAAACCAAAAAAAAAAGAACGGAAAAATCACAAACCCAAATCTCTCTGAAACCAAATCAAAGGAAGCAACAGACATGGGGCCGACTGCGTGGCGGTACAAGGGCGAATACGAAGATCCCCTGATTGAGCATCACCTTCGACAGCAGAAGCATTCCCGTTATGAACACCTGCCACCAGTATCATGCTAACAGAGGCTTGACATTGTCGAAATAACACATCGTTAGGTTGTCGACCATCGAGGCGAGCAGCAGAGAATGCTAGCTCCAACTACCAACAAATACACACACAAAGAGAGAGAAAGCAGAGAATGCTAGCTGCAACTTGTAACAAATATATACACACACAGGGAGAGAGGGAAAGCAGCAGTAACAAAGAATGCTAGCTGCAACTAGCAACAAATATATGCGACACACAAAGAGGGGGGAGAGAGATTTGTTGAGAGAGGTTGTTACACAATAAAGAGAGAATCAAATCCGAGTCCTAAGATCACACAAATCTTGGGGGAGGGCACTTTTTACGTACAAAATTTGCAGACTGCAGCAAAGATATTTAAAAATACTAATTAACAAATTATTCTCTCAATTTCCCTACATATATTTGATATTATCGAATACAACTGCACTCTTTCTTTTTTTTCTCGTCTAAATTCTCTTAAAATAAATATTTATCTCTATTTTTTAAATTTGAAAATTAAATTTACAGCTACACTCTTTCTCATCTAAGTTCTTTTATATATTAAATTTTAGTTTTTTCTTTATCTCTCTCCTCAGTCTAAAGTTGTTCAACTAAATATATATCTCTATCATTATTTGAAATAATTTGCTCATCTGTTGTAGTTCATGGCTATTAGATAACAGATAAAAAAAAATCTAAATTATTCAAAACAATCATTTAAAAGGTATAAATGAGAGAAAGATTTAGGTTATTCCTCTGTTGGTCATGTATAATTAACGAATTATTTGTGTAGAATAGGAATTTAACTAATTCTGTATGTGTACATGTCTTTTTCCAATGATTCACTATAATAATACTCATATTATACTCATTGTCTTTTATACACATGAATAATACTCAAATGAAAAATATTTTTTTTCATATAATACTCATAGTTAGAAGCCATAAAAAGATCGATTCTCTTGCGGCTTGAACAATATTTATTTTCAAATAAATTTTGAATTGGTTTTAGTTATATTAAATTTTCAAAACTCACTATTATCATTATGAATCTCTCTTTTTAGTGAATCATGATTTTTATTTGGTTATATTATTTTAAAAATTAATAATATTATTGAATCTTACTTAATTTCTTTGATATGTCTACTGAATTTTTAGTTTTGTGCTTTGAATTCATTTAAGAATAATACTCGTATGTATATGTATTCGAATTTTTTATGTTTATTTTTTGCTGATTTTTCATTCATTTTATAAATTTTTTAAATTGTATTATACATGTACATATTCCATACCATATTTTTCTGTATATCGAATGACCAACAGAGCGATTACTCTAATTAATGACGTATTTAAAAAAAACCCACAAATAAATGAATCAAATAAATTTCAAATTATTTATGCTTAATTAAGTTTCAAGAAAAGAATATTAGCCTGGTCCATTAGTGTTGTTATCAATTTTTTATTTATAATTATAGTATCATTGGAAATATTAACACGTTATTTACAATGTTACTAAAGATGAATAAATATAAATAAGTCAATATTTTTTTAAATATATAAATAAGTCAATGTTATCTCTAACTAAACAGTTTAAGGATTAGCATATAAAAATTTGTGGACATTAACAATAGAATATTCATATTTTACATAAATATGAAAATTGTAATTTTATCAATTATATTTCCTACATCTTATTTCTTTTTGGATAAGAACATGGTAAATATCAACTTGTAGTATTTTTTAAAATTTTAATATTTCTTTTAGATAAGTTATACTACATCATGCTTAAATTTAAATAAACATTAACTTAACATTAAGTTTGTTGCTGGCTTAAATTTAGATAAATCAAAACTTTTATAAAAAAATATAATATAATAGTTTTATATCATATAGTTATGATTATTTGATAATATTAACTGTATTTTGTTTTTTCTCAGGTGCTCCGATGTTGTTAGTCTGCCTATTTTGTCGTCAACACTGTATTTTTGTATATTTTTTTCCTCCAGCACCCACGAGTGCATATACTGTCTGGATGTCTTACTTCACTTATATGTTCTCATTAAAATCTTTTTAATGAAACGCTAGGGGCCTGTATAGGCTCACAGTTTTCTCTCAAAAAAAACTGTGGAGATACTAGTATAGTTCACAGAGGCTAGCTCGTTGCATGTGTAACATGTATTCCTCTCTTTGTGGAAGCTCATTTTCCTTGTCTCTTCTCAAATACATATGCAGGGTTGCCACTTTCACAATGACCACCATTAAGGATATCACCAGGCTTAACTGCCATGCATGTTCATTTTTGCTTTTATAGTGTGTTTTTGTGTGCTTATGGAAGTGTCCCTCTTAAATTTAATTTGTACCTTGTACTCTGCATTTCAATTGAAATGTGTAAGAGCACATGTGTATCGCTCGCCCCCACTGGGTACGGAGATGTTACTGTAACGTACATACGTAAGGTGAAAACACCCTCACATATGCACGCTGAGCATCAGTACAGACAGGAATCAGAGTATGAAAGCACAGTGATAATATACATTCCAACTATATCTGTACAAGTACACTGTTATCATAAAACGTGATTCAAATAACAATTATATTCCGTCTAAGATAATGATTCTATCTATTGAAATTCTTGTGGTCCTATACCAAAATAATAACAAAGTGATAATAAAAGAAAAAATAAATACAAAGAAAATAGAAAAATATGAGCGTAAAAGGGACACGTATCCGCGTATGTATTTCGAAAATGAGATATTACAACATGCTCCACACTATATTTTAAAAAGAAAGGGAAAAAAAGGAATGTATCGACTCGTACCCGGTTCATGTTCATCAAATCAATCACCGCGAAGAGACATGACTCGTACCGAGTTCATGCATAGACTTTTCACCCTTTTTTTCCAATACGGAAAAAAAAAATTCTCTCGATATTTTATTAGAAACCCAATCAAAATTCGCATGTCTTACCAATTCTTCTCGAGTTTTCCCTGAATATTAGAAACGTACCCTACCAAGAAAGTCCTAAGCCAATGCTTACATATGGATAGCAATTAAAAGAACGTACCAAAATGAGGTCAGTGCAAATGGTTACAAGTTATAACCTTGACATGTATAGAGGCAAAGGAAGTTTCCAAGTTAAGCAAAAGAGATTGATTCACCATTACAAACTTTTGGGGGTCATTTACATACCCTTTGTTCCCTAAGCTCTGTTGAAGGCCATCTCTCCTCAGTTAAACTAACAAACATCGTACCTTTTTTATCGCTTCTATTTATATTCATTTACGTCTAGCTCTGGTTCTCGTTGCTCAATTAACTACAATCCTATCATTTCTCATAACTATTGAAGTGATAAATGAATATAAATATCGTCGAATGGACATATGAAATGATAAATGAATATAATCCTTTCTTATATGCTATTCAAAAAGAAAAAGAAAAAGAAAAAGAAAAAAAAACGAAGAAGAACAATCCTACCTTTGAGGAATATGAATATAAACGAATTCCTTCAGATATGCATGTATTCTTTTCACATACCTAATAAGAGTTGTTAAATTGGCATAGCATATGGCATCTGAAGAATACTGAAGGAAAGAATATTTCTTCAAAGGAGACATAATTAAAATCAGGACTGAAAAAGATTCAATTTTTTCGAGCAATTTAAATTACTTCAAAGTGATGCAACAGTTTTTACAAGCAAGAGAAGCACCAGACATACAAGTTTGATAGGCCAGGTTGATCAGACTGTTGTTGTTGGGATTGATTCATGGATCTCTTCATTCTTTTGGCTTGGCTTCACTGCGCTGTTACTACGAGCGTCCTTGCTCTTTCCCCACAAGAGGAAGTAAAGGCCAGCAATCACGAGGATAGATCCTAAAATGCTGCATCAAACAAATAGATTATGAAACAATTGAAGATGATGCTGAATTTAGCTAAAGAAAAGCCAATTGTATAACGAAAAATTACAATTTTTGTTCTTTTCTTTCTATTACTACACTTCAAAACTTGGATTTGTAATTACTTTTTCGAATCTAATGTAAACATGCTTGATTTTATCTCCTACTTAACTCCTAATTTAATGATGATATTGTTACATTTCTTTCACATGCTATACATCTAAATACCTAATTAACGCATTTAGAATTTTGTTCTTGTAAAACTGACTAAATTATGTTATCAAATTTCATCCCTTCAGTTTAGTTAGGTAACATTCCTTCAATTTCTCTAGATAATGGAAGTAGAAAGAAAAGGAGAAGGAGGATAAAAGCTCCATTATGATGCTCTCTTCTCAAGAAAAAGGCAGTATCTAAGGTTGTAAGTTTTATGGTAACTTTTTTATTAGCAAAGTGAAGGGAAAATAATGTAAATATGCCATAGCTAAAACTAAGTGTTCATCTAGATATTATTTTTTTCCTTCTGTGTTACCATTTTAACCAGCTTTGTTCAATAGTATATTCTACTTCATGTCTTTTGTCCCGCCTCCCCAAACTGAATCCTGACTCCATCCTCTGATGGTGATTCCCACCTTTGATCTTAGCACATTGCAAGATCAATCAATCATTGAGCACACGAGATGAAAAACACAACCAAAAAAAGAAACAAATAACGGCCAGCAGATTTTAGTTTACATTCACGAGGCATCAATACGAGAAATTAGCTATATGATGAAAAAGAACAAAATTATAAGAGAAATCACTCTTGCATAGCTCTCATCACATATTCCTGACACTCTAAGCATGAGAGACACAAAAGCCATCTCTCTTTCCTGACAATGAGAGATATATATAGTACTACAAGGAAACTCTAATACTATCCATCACTAGTGGTAGCCCACACTATTAAGTTGTCCCGGCTCAAATGGTCTAAGCCCGATAAAGAATTCCTGTTATTTAATGGAATATAACCAGACACAGAGTCTCCGACATAAACCCAACAGGCACGTAACCAATTGGGCACAAAGCTCACCGGATGCTCAACGGATCCAGGACATGACCACAACAGTACTGTAATGAGGCATTGAGCAAAAGGGAAATCATTTTTCACCAAAGAGATCAATCTATTGGGTCAAGTATCCGAAGCTCACACTTTCTAAACTCACACATCGACTCTTCGCATTACTACCATCTTAATTGGATAACTAATCGGATGTGAGTGTAGGTTGTCTAAAAATTACTGAGGACTAAGTCTCAGACGCAAACCTTATGTCAAACGCAAGGGTCGCGTTTCAACCCAAACGCGGACCTCGCGTCCTTTATCAAACGCGGAGGTCGCGTTCCCAAAACTCAGACGCAGACCTTGCAAACCCAGAGGTCGCGTTCCAACCTCAAACGCGAGCTTCATCAACAACACGACGGGAGGATCGTGTTCTGTGCCAAACGCGATAGTCGTGCTGCTCATCAATACGCGGGCCTCAAGGTCGCGCAAACCTATGAGCTCCGCGTTCCAACACAAACGCGAGCCTATGAGCTCCACGTCTCAACATCAGAGCGAGGTCCGCGTCCACCGCGAGACCCGCGTTTCTGCTGTAACTAACAGTCGTGAATTTGGTCAGTTGCACCCTATTTTCTCTCCATATAATAGGAAATAACTTTTCATTATGGAGAGATTTAAGGAGTTGGTTACTCCCTTCCCATTATAAAGAGATTTAAGGGGTTGGTCACACCAGAATTCTCTATAAATAGTTATGAATAGCTATGAGAAAAAGGAGGAGTTCCAGAGGAGGAACCCTAAAAGCCATAGGTCAGAAGAGGAGAATCTCCAAAAGACACACTTGATACTTAATACTTGAAGCTGGATAACTAAAAAAGGTTGAAGCTTGAGCAAAAGACTGCTGAAAGAGAATACTCTTTATAAACTTACTGAGTTGTTTTATAATCTCTTTGAGATTTTAGCCATTGATTAAGCTTTTATACTTTACCAGTGTGCTTCCACTAAGAGTAAGAAGATCCGAAAATCAAGCTTCCAGCTCGGCTCATCAACGAAAAATAAGAATCATTCTCCACCGCTACATGAAGAACCTAGAATTAAACAAAGGGAGATCCAACCATTTTTCTCTTTTGTAATCAGATTATTGATCCGTTGTAATTTTTTTTACAATCAAGTAAAGATTTTACACGCTCTCAATTTTTCTGAGAAACAAAAGATGGCAACTCCGTTAGTGACTGTTTTCTCCACTGATAAGAAGGCCGTAGTGCAAGCTGACCTCAAGCTTCTCAGATCAACGATCGAATCGCTCGTCGTCGAGTTCGACCAAGAGAAGTTCATAGAGCTTCTCCACTCAGGCTCCATTAGCCCAAAATCTCAAGTAAGACTCGCTCTCAAGTCTTTTCGGAGTCTTCTCATAGAGAAGCCCATACACTTTTAGACAAAGAAAGTGGTTCAACCTCTCTTGAGGGTCTGACAACCTCCCGTGGAGCCAACATGGCTTGCGATAATGTCTCTCAAGAGACCCGCAAAGCCAATGTCTTGGCTCATGGCCAACACAAAGCGAAGGTCAATCTCTCCACCAAACTCCCAAGGATCAGCAAACTCAGTTTGCTAGGAGTTCGCAACAGCTCCTATGAGTCAAGCGGATTGCTTATCATCGACAAAGATGTCAAGCTCGCCATCAGTAAACAGAGGCTGAAGATAGTGATATTGGCACCAAACGTGAAGCTCGCGTTTAACCGCGTGTTTCTGTAACAAAACACGATGCTCGCGTTCACGAGCTGCACGTTTCAGCGTCAAAACGCGAAATTCGCGCCAAGTCTCAAGTTGTGCCAAAACACGAGTTATGTGTCTCACTTCAAGAACGCGAGACTCGCGTGCAGCCTAAGGCCACGCCAGAACACGACTTTTGCGTTTCAATTCTAAAACGCGAGAGTCGCGTTCAGCAGCAAACAGTGTCAAAACGCGACCTTCGTGTTTCTCTTCAAAACCACGAGACCGCGTTTAGCAGAAGGCTACACCAGAATGCGACCTTTGTGTTTCACTTCAGAAATGCGAGGTTCGCGTCTGGCCCCAAGATGCCAAGTTCAAATGTGAACTAGTAAGTCCTTACCCCAATGGGTTTGAGGCTAGTCCTTTAATACTCCTGCAACAGATCTGAGGGACTACTTGGCGAGAAAAAGGAGAGCTCATCAAATCGCTCCTCAGTGCTATTGCGAGCAGCTCATCTCAGAGGTGCTTTCTGATTGTCACTGAAACTTTCAGATGACTAAGTCGTCAATTTTTAACCTATTGTCAAAGGCTTCAAATTCAAACTCTGTCAAAAGGCGACAATCTCGCAAGAAGAAGTCATTTTCTGACGCTAAGTACCCGAAAGTGACTTCTAACATGGTGGGTCTAAGCACCACACCAAGCAAGTCGAAAGAAAAGCAACTTGCTCTCAGTTCTAAGGAGTCGGATATTGAACATTCCTCAAGTTTGAAAGAAATATCGATCGAGCCTGAAGGAATTTACCAACACACTCAGATTCAAACTGGAGCAGTTGTTCCAATCGACTACAAATCGCTGGCTAGAGGTATTGAAACAGACGATGAGCACTCTGCCATCGTAGGATCCAATACATCTAACTCTTATAGGGAGACAGAAGCCTTCGCACATATGGCTGATATTTCAGAAGAGATAGCCAAGAAATTTGAGAAGCAACCTCGAGTGCAACAGGTGTAGCACGAGATGCTTCAAGCCCAACAAGAGTCTAACAACGATCTCAATAAGATGATTTTTGCTTAAAAAGTCGAAAAAGAAGACAAAAAGTCTGAAGACTAAGACTTCTTCCCACAAAAGCAAAGGTAAAGAGAAGGAGGATGAAAACTCTACCTCCGAACACTTTGATGGCAATGAGAATAACTTCGGGTATGAAACTCCTGAGTCTTCTCCTGAAGAACCAGAGAATACACAAACCAAAGATAATCATGCCAAAAGGATGAACGAGCTTGAGAAACGCCTGAAGGCTATCTCAAATCGACGCAATCTTCAAGAAGTGGGGTTGGTCAGGCCATATCCATTCGAGTGGGATTCCACTCCCTATCCTCCCAGGTTCAAGGCACCGAATCTACACGCCTTCGATGGCAAAGGTTCGCTGAACCAACATATATACTATTTCAAATTTCAAATTGGGAATGTAGTATCAAACGATGCTATTATGGCTCGCTTATTCATTGGCACCCTAAAGGGGTTGCCTTTGAATGGTTCATGAAGTTTTCTGCTGGCTCTATCAATAAATGGGCCGACCTCGAGAAGCTCATCCTGGTGCGATTCTTCAAAGATGATACCGAAGTATCCTTGCCAACTCTCCTCGCTACAAAGCAGAAGAAAGAAGAGTTAATCAAAGCATCAATGGAGAGATTTCAGAGTATGGCACTCCGATGTCCAAGTGGTATGACGCAGTCTACGCTGGTAGAGACTTGCTACCACAACCTGCAAACCACACTCCCAAATAAGAGTAACTCAAAGTCGCACATGAAAGCAACTAGCTTTACAAGGCGAACGAACAGAAGACATAGTTGCTAGAGTAAACTAGAAAATTTACAAGAGTATGTAGCATTAAATCTACTGGGCAACGAGGTGATCCGACTTCTGTGACTGTTATGTTCAACAGTTACCTCTGAACAGTCTAAACCATTCTATCGGTAAAATGTCAAAATTATTTGTGTTTGTCATTCTCATGGAATAAAAAAAAACCCTGAAAGTACATCATGTATTACTCCAAACAAAAAGTACTATCCATGATCAAGTTAACATCACACCTCTCATCAAATAAGTACTCAAGGGAATAGTAATTTCCCGGTCAATTTCCCACAGAGTTAATACTTCTTTAATTACCAGCAGAATTTTAAAAGTTATCTGTGGAACGCTAATCCAACGCCTCTGATGGCTAAAGGATAGAGGAAACAGTTGGTCTTTAAGCCTAACGAAAAATTCTCGACAACTCATCATGCTGAGGGGAATAGTATGGCTGACTCAACTCAAACCGTAGTTAGTAAAGGCATACCAAATCCGTTAATAGCTAAGGGTTTGCTAAAAATCCTGAGGGATCTGATCTCGCCTTCCCATCCAAAATTCCTTACCAATTCTCGTTCGTGGAATGGTAGAACTACAAAAAGCTGTAATTGTTTCCCCAGCGAAATGATTACAAATCAAACCTGTCATGTTAACATTATACCCTGGCTACTCCACTGTTAGGTTAACTTTATATCTCTAATAGTGACTTTCCTCAATTTTTCCAGCAGATAAAATTTCAACTTGTCAATTCTCTTCAATAGAATGACGAGTTCACTAAATTGCTCAAATCGCAAAATTTCTCGGTCAAGTTAATATCACACCTCTGGTCAAATTGCTCATATCGCAATACAAATCTCTGTTAAGTTAATATTATACCTATGACAGTTATGCTCTCGACTTTTGAGACGTTTGATGCTAAGCTAAAACATGGTACCTCTAGCATCCATTTCATTATTAAGTTAAATACTACACCTATGACAATGATCTTCCCTCGAGTTTTGTCATCGAAATCGAGACGTCCAATACTAAGTTAATATTACACCTCTAGCATTCATCTCGCCGTTAACACTAAACCTAGATTTTTCAAGTTTTTTCAATGAAAAGGAGACTTTCTTGATGCTAAGTTAATATCATACCTCTAGTATACATCATTGTTAAGTTAATATCACACCTCTGACAATTCAATTTGCTCAAACTGCAAATCCGAACCTGCCACATTAATATCATACTACTGATGGTAAAAATCTCCATAAATTCCTAGCGGATAAAATTTTATCTTTTCAATTCTCTTTAATAAAATGACAAATCCACCAAAACTGCTCCTATCGCATTACAGGTCTCAGTCAAGTTAATATCACACCTCAGACCAAAATTGTTCATATCGCAATACAAATTCATGTCAAGTTTAATATTATACCTCTGACAATTTAAATTTGCTCCAATCGCAAATTCATATCAGTGCTAAGTTAATATTATACCTCTAGCACCTATTTCAATGCTAAGTTAATGTCACACCTCTGGCATATCCCTGTTATGTCAAAGACTACATCTCTAGCAGTAAATCTTCTCGATTTTCTCAGCAGAAACAAGTTCCCAGGTTAAAATCACACCTCCCTAACTTCACTTCCCTAGTGAAGTTACCCAACTTTCAATTACTAAGTTAATTGTTACCTCTGGCAATTAAAATTCAATCTCTCTAGTCCATCTGATTTTCGAACACAAACAGAAAATAAAGATGCGACAGAGACAAAATATCACTTTTATTAGTCAGATTAAAAAGGTAAAAGTAAAACAGACATTCTCTTATTCAATAGGAAAGGTGTTACAAAAGGAAGAAGAGATAAAAAAAATTAATCTCACTCAGCGAGAGACTTTATCTGGTCCTTGACGCATTGAATGTCTTGTTGGCGCGTTTTCTCAACCTCAGCCAGGGCTTAGACCCTCGACTCTTCTTTTGTCAAAAGCTTCTTTGCAGCAAGCTACACATCTAAAAAACTTCTTCAGTAGAGGTTGTCTTCGTGATCGGATTGCTCTACATTCAGAACAATAGATCTACTTCCTCTCCTCTTGAGAACAATGGTGTTCCTCGAGGTCGAAATGCAGTGGAACATTCTGATTCCACCCGACAACTAGGCACGAAAGGCCTCCTCTTACATAAGGTCGTGATCCTTCACTTAGTAGAAGATTTTGTTCCAATGAGCATACGTTTCTCGTTGTTGTCACTTCCTTGAAAAAGATTGGTGAAGGGAGGATCCGAGACCGTACCAATGATGTCCTCTTTCCTGTGACCTTCAAGTGCATCGTGCTCATTGTTGTCACTTCCTTGAACAAGATTGGTGAAGGGAAGATCTGAGATCACACTGGCGCATCGTGTCCACATTATCCGGGTGCAAACCAATAATACTCCAAGGAGGTCCGATCTGACAAAGCCACTTGTAGCTTTCGTTGTACAGATCCTCCTCGCCCTCTTTTAATACCATCTCCGAAAAGGAACTCTGACTTTCTGAGTAGTTGCCGGTCAAACGGGCTTGTCATTCCTTGTTTGCTCCGATGAATGCAGGGTTGTCTTCCGCATGCTAAAGAGGACATTAAAGTCAGCACCGTCAATGTGGCCAAAGTAATTTCTCTTCGTCAAAGGACTCAAAGTATACCTCACTGCAAAAGAACACAAGATCAATATCATGAAAACAAGATAAATGTCAAAGTGTTGAAGCTTAAACGCGGGGCTCAACACATGAGACCCGCGTTCAATAATTGAAAAATGAGGCTCACATGAAGCCCGCGTCTGAGCTTCACACTTGAAGACTTAAAAAATTTG
>JAVJIF010025278.1:0-15174 GCA_038442645.1 Agave tequilana | reverse complement strand
TAATTTTTACTTTACAACATGCCAATATTATGGAAGTCATTGACATGTATGGGTAACCACTAGCTAAATTATCAATATGCGATCTTTTCAAGATAACCAACATATCATGTCATCTCAATATATGCGTAGCCATAAATACATACGTAGCATCAATTATCATATTTATACATAGAACTATTTCTTCTAAAAGGCATGTGGTGGACTACCATGTATACACACAATCATACACAATGTTAAACATGCATGGAAATAGGTACAACATGATTGCCATAAGATTATGTACACATGAAATTTATAAATCATACGCATGCATTATCCTTCAATTTTATGTTCATTTATAACTTAAAAATTTCCTTTATTTCAAGCTTTACACTCCTACTATATTTTACTAGGGTTCGGATGTTCTACTCACCCTTGAAGTGAGTATCTCCTTATCAAGCTTGGTCTCCCGCTATCTTAGAGTCTACAAGGCCACAATAACATCATAATTAGTTCTTAGTTAAAAGAGTATAAGAGGGTAAAAATCTTAAGGTTTTGCTTACCGTTTAACCAATATCACCCTCCTAACTCGTTATCCTAGATCAACCTTATCTTCAAGAATTTCCTTTTATGGCGATGTTAGATCACCACTTTATCTTATTATATTTGGTCTTTGGAGGAGATAAAACATGTAAAGGAAGTCTTTTTCTTGTATAAAGAAAGTAAGGAAAGTTATATGGAGGGAATGAGAGGGAAAAAAGAGAGAGTGTGAAGAAATGGAGGAAATAATGGCTGCTGCTGCTGCTTGACCTTGGTCGGCTGCAATTGGGAGGGAGAAAATGTTTTGGAGTTGGAAAATGAAGAGAAAGAGAGAGTGTCAAATGAGAGTTATTCTCTTCATCCCCCCTATTTTATACTCCAATCTCTTCAATAATATCATGACAAGTGCCTCTCCCTAATCCCATCTCTCTACTCCTATATAAAACACCTATAGGTAAGATTCCATCTCTCCCCCTTCATGAGGTACTAGTACCCACAAGTATGGTGGGGGTATGGTAGCAAAGTCAACATGCATGTGTGTGTATTTCATTTTATATACATACATACAAATATATACATACTAGTATGTATAGTATAATGTATAGTATTGTTACATGAATACTTACTTCCACATCACCTCCCTAAAGCATTTAAATGTTAGAAAAAAAGTTATTAGTCAAGACAAGTGTTGCAAAAGTCCTCACAATAAAAAGAAAATTAATGATATAAACTAAAAAAATGGCCTAGACTCCTAGCCCGCTCACAAGATAGATCAACAAATTACCCCTTCCAATGGTCAAGTCACAAGTGCATGCCCTGCCTCTCTCTGTGTCAGATTAATTAAGATTAGAATTGATCATTATCATTAGAACAAGTAGATGATGCTTTCCCCCAAAGTCCGTACAAAATAAAACAACAAAGTTCCAAGAGAATAAAGCATCCCTTCAACTTCAAGAAACCTCCAACAGGTTTCAAACCCACAAACTGTTCAAAAAAGCAAGCAAGCAGTAGTTGGGAATCTAAATACCCTTTAAATTCCACACCCATTACATTCTCATAATCTCTAAATTATACTCATAACCCTCACTTTAAAACATAAACAAAACACATGAATGCAACCAAAAAAAAAGCCATAAACAAACCACCAAAAATTCCCATCAACTCATACATAGTTTGGTGGGAAGTGTTGATAATTTTAATTAGAACTCCTCTTCGACGCTCAAAATAAACTAATACTAGAAAAAGATGGTAGCAAACCAAGATCTACCTGTTAGTCACCAAAACAGAATTTAGTTTGTCTGCTCTCTCTGTATTCTTATCCTAATTGATTAATTAATTGCAGTGCTAATCAACTAATTAGTTTATTAAGTTTCCGACATTCCTTGGTCACCATAGAGAGGTTGGGATCACTTGCAGAATTTTGCCATGTCGGCAGGGGAGCTGAGAAGAGATCTAGGATGCCATCCACCGAGCTGTCATCATGTGGTCCTCTGGCTCGTCTGGCATTCCTCGATTCGCAATGAGTGGATTCCATGTGGATGGCACTATCGGATTCCGTGCCCCAGTTCTCGGGCAAATCAATACGACGGCGATCGTGACAGCCTCCGAGATTATGTGAATGCAGAAAAAAAAAATACAAGGAAGAGTAGAGAGAATTGGTAGTTGATGATTAGTTACTTAATCGTATTATAGGACGGCTAGCTAGTACATAATGCTCACAATAATGTGTGTCTAATTGATCAAATAATATTGTGTTGGGGTTGAGTTGAGCCTATACTTGTCAAAGGGTGAAGTGATGCATGGCCTTGGGCTAAATAATATATAGATGTGTGTGAGAGTATGATGCCACCAAAGTTTAAAATTCATGTGTGTGGGCTGTGACAAATGAGAAACTGATAATTGTGGGAAATTAAGTGCTTAGTAATTATTTATTGTATGAACTCATGTTAATCTTGGATAGAGACTAGAGAGTCCTTTCATCCTTTGGCTAAATGGATAAGATTTCAGTAGAGTCCAAAATGGGATGGGACTCGAGGCATCCAATCATCAATTCATGATCATATCATGAATCCTTGGAAACAAATTAGTTTGATATATAAATAATTTAAATCTGAGAAAGACAAAAATATGATAATATCATGTGAAGATTTAACCATTGAAGCGTTGTTGAGACATTATTATTTTTTCCCTTAAAAAATGAATTATTGTTATTTTCATTATTATTTTCCATCTTTCAAATTAAGCAAAATAATTTTTTTTTTATCTGCTAGCTAGATATCCATTGAGAAGAACTTGAGATCATGGGCGGGCCCACTGTTTGGCTGGGCCGGGCTACAATCTGCCCATTTTTCCATATATTGTCTTAAATTTTTTTCCTCATATATTGCTTTAAACCCCTTTCTATTTTGATTTTTTTTGACAAATTTATTTCTGATT
Organism: Agave tequilana; assembly: GCA_038442645.1. Lineage (NCBI taxonomy): Eukaryota > Viridiplantae > Streptophyta > Magnoliopsida > Asparagales > Asparagaceae > Agave > Agave tequilana. Next base: position 12,219 of record JAVJIF010025278.1, on the reverse strand, counting down.
CTACCGCTGATTTAGTAGAGAATATTGTTTTATTCTTTTGACAAATTCATATAATTCATAAGTATAAGTTATAAAAAACTGCAGCTCATTCCAAAATTTATTCCTGACTTCGCCTCTGCTTGAGATGTTTATAAATATAAATAGTATACAACAACTTTTGAGTCCAATCAAACTCTAGTGTAGCTTCTTTTGTGTGCATGTCAAGCAAGTGGCCTACTTAAAAATCTTGCAAATATTTAACATTTTACAAGATATCTTTCAAGAATTTGATATACCAATTTGGTTAAGGGTGGAAGTGAGGAACTGAGGAATTGAGGAAGTAGTAATAATTCCCTTTGAAACTTGGGAATTGGTTAGTAAGTTTTCCGGTGTTTGGATGTTGTTGGGAAGTGCGGTTTGGAAAATATTTTGTCTTTTCTGATATTTGGATGGTAATGTGAAAGTGGAATGGAAAAGTTGACCACAAAGTTGACCGTAAAATAATATTAAATTAAAAATTAATTAAGAAAAATAAAAAATAGACTGTAATTAGAATACAATGCAAGTGAGATTTATATGATCAAAAAATTAACTGTTTTGTGCTACAATTTATTACAAATGAGATTTACATGACCACAAAATTAACTGTAGCACTCTGGAAGTGAGGAAATGGTTGTGTAAAAGAGAAAAGATAAAAGGAAAAGTGGTTTCTTATTTTCCTTTTCCGGTGTTTGGATAGATAGGAAAGTGAGCAATTATACTTCCCTATTTCCTTACTTCTGCCCACTTCCTTGCAACCAAACAGCCCCGGTGCAATATATATCTAGTGCAAGAACAAGATGCTGGACATCCACTAACTTCTCTCAACAGTAAAATTTGTGCCTTGTTGTGTTTCCCATGTGCAAGATTCAATTATCACGTGGCCTTTTGCATAATCGTATTTAAATTTATTTTTAGGGTAAGCAGATATTATATTTTTCTTGTGGTTGAAAGATTGGATCTAAAAGCATTATCCAATTAGTGCTCTTAATAATAAAATAAATAAATAAATATAGATAGAATTACAAAAATTAAAATAAACAATTTATCGCTTAAACAAGAAAAGAAAAGAGTCAGAGTATAGCGCAGCTGGAGACTACCTGAGCGAGAACAAAGGTACATCAGCTAGAATGTGTCCTTCACGGCTGCACCTTTCGTGGTGAGCCAGACCAGGAATCAACCAGACAAAGGGATCCAAACTCTCAAATACATTGATCAAAGTTTGATTCCCGTTGTCAGACAATCTATCGTGGTCCATCGTGTTAGGATTTTGCATTGTTTTCAAGAAGGAGATGATGGTCAAAAGGAACCAATTAAAGTGAAAAATAAAGAAGAACTTGGAAAAAAAAAAACAAATTCAAGCTGACATGTCGACTGCACAGTGAGCTGTCGGCTTCAGGGCCTGTCGGCAGAAAGAAATAGAGAAAAGAGAGCATTTCAGTCTGTCGACAGGCAGCAGTTGTTGTCGATAGACTGGAACCCCTGTCGACAGGCCCAATAGTCAGAATCAGATTTTCTTTTTCTAGCGCATTCAAGTTTTTTTTTCTTCTGGTGGACTCTGAATAGAACCCAATTTTTATTCTAGGAAAAGTTTATTTTTAAGTCTGAAGAGTCTAGAATTCTTCTAGATGAAGGAAAGTTCTTTAAATATCCGACGGCCTAGATCATTTCATAGTCCGAATAGGATTTGTGTAGTAAAATTCTATAAATAAAGATTGTAACGTAGTGTATTAAAGAATCTCGAACAAAGGATGTCATAAGAAACCGAGAAAAAGAGATGAAGGTGATGGTGCAAGAGAGAATATATACTCTTGTAATCAAGGTGTAAGATTCAAGGGGAAGGTGAATACTCTTATGAGATCAAAGAGAAGATCTCCATTATACCAAGTTTATTAATAAAACTCTCTCAAGTTCTCTCCGTGCGGACGTAGGCTAAGTTCGGGCCAAATCATATTAAATCCTCTTGTTATTGTAATTAATTTTTTGTCTTGATATTACTAGTTTGCTCTATAATAGTTTTTCTTTCGTAAGTATTGTCATATCATCAAGTTTCGTAAGCGTCCATCCGAGTAACAACAATTGGTATTAGAGCATATCAATTTCGCAATAATTAGTATCAGAGTGCTAATTTTTGCTAACAATTAGTATCAGAGTTAAAGGTTGATGAAAAACGATATGTCGAAGTTAGGGATTTCAGCGTGCAAATTCGAGGTCGAGAAATTCAATGGTAAAGAAAACATCGATTTATGGTAGATGAGGGTGAAGGCGTTATTGGTGCAATAGAGACTTCACAAGACCTTAGAGGAAAAGTTAACAAAACCTGCAAGTACGTCAGATGAGGATTGGGCGGAGATGGACCTAAAGGCGGCAAGTAAGATCCAACTATGTCTCGCAACGAGGTTATGTACAATATGATGGATGAAAAAATGGTTATGGGATTGTGGTCAAGATTGGAGACATTATATAAAAAAAAAAACCTCTCCAACAAGCTGTATATTAAGAAACAACTTTATGTGCTACGTATGAAAGAAAGAATAGCGATATTGGAGCATTAAAACTTTTCAACAAGGTCATCAATGAGCTTCTAATTGTTGATGTCAAGATTAAAGAGGAGGACAAGGCGTTGATACTTCTTAGTTCACTTCCACAGTCATACGATCACATCGTCACAATCATGCTCTATAGTAAGAAAAATCTCATCTTAGAGGAGGTCACGTCAACTCTCTTATCTAATAATATCATTAAAAGTCCAAATCAAGAGTAACGTGAAGGATTAGGTTTGGTGGTCACGGGAAGAAAAGGAAGGGGAGAAGAAACGAATGGTCCGGTCTCGTCTAAAGTGTGTCACTTTTGTCACAGTGAAGGTCATTGAAAGAATAAGTCTAAGCATCAGAAAGGGAGGTTGAAGAAGAAAGGGTAAGCTGTGAAGGCAGACGTAGCAATGAACGGTGCATCAGACACTGAAGTTTTAATGACTTTCTACGAAGAAAACACTTCTCAAGGTAAAAGTTAGATATTTGACTCTGGTATTATCGTACTTATATGCTCCCATAAAAAAAAGTTCAACTCTTTAGTTGCGAAGGAAGAATGAACTATCAAGATGGTGGATGGCTCGACTTGCGAGGCCATCGACACTGCGACAGTCAAGATTACATTGAGAGATTGGATGGTACGTGATCTGGAGGCGGTCTGGTATGTCCCTGAGGCACGATGCAATCTAATATCTATATGAGTGCTGTTTGGGCACATATATTGCATAAATATTATTACATTCCTACATATATTCTGTAATGAATATTGCAAATAACTTGTCTTAATGTCCTAATTCATGCAGGGTATGATAGGGAGAAAATAATCATGAAATTTTCCAATTAAATTCAAAAGTTCAAAAGAAAGAGGATCGATTCAAATCCAAAGGTTCTAAAAATTATCTTATCTGAAAACTGGATATATCAGATAAGATAATATCATCTAATTTCAAGAAAAAAATGGATTATTTAAAAATCTTATCGGTTTTGCTGAAGATAAATATATATCTTATCAATTCTAGAAGACAAACTGAAAATCAAAGAGGATAAATGGATAGAGAGAAGATCAACGGATGAGATGAAGCAATTTAAATCCGAATTCAGGGTGGATACAGTTTAGCATTTTAATCATTACTTTCGTTATGAAAACTCAAATCTGATGATTCAAAATACTACAGAAAGAAAACTTAATGGGCTACAATTCTTTTGTTGATCACACATTCCAATTCTATCATTTGATAAGTGATATTCAGCAATCAACACGCCAACAAGCTGCAGATCAAAATTGAATTTCTGGATAAATCAAATCAAGTTTAGAGATAAGGGAAGAATTCAAATTCAGAAATATACAGCTCTTCTTATCTTCATACGCGTTCTATCCCTCTGATTTTCTCCTATAAATACCTTCATACCTCGAAGGCTGAGAGGGCACCACTTCAGAGAGAGATTTAGTTTAGATTTTTTTCCTTCTTCAATGTACTTTTTATTTTCTTTATTTTATTTTATTTTTAAGTTAGAGAGAATTACATGATCAAAAGAGAGGAAGAGTTATTGTAGAGTGACACTATTGTAATCTTTTCTTCAAGAAACTTATATTGAAGGTGACTATCAATGGAGGTTTCCCACTTTTCTTCGTTGTGCTCAATCTCTCCGAAGCTTTTCTTTCCTTTATTCTTTTCTACTACTTTGCTTTACTCGATGCTAAGATAAATTTCATTATGGTTCATCAGTAGAGGTAAATATTCTTCTTTTATTTCTTTTTATTTATAATTTTTGCATCAACACTTTTCTTTATCTCTTTTTAGTTCCTTTTCTTTTATAGATAAAACAATAACGATACCATCATCCCTTCTTTTACCATCTTCTTCTTAACTTAACTTAACATTTTTATTTTCATTTTATAAACTGAGAAAATAAGTATTAACTAGTTTTGGTAACTTAAAAGAAGAAACTTACATAACTCTTCCATCGCTGTCCCTCCCCGTGGATCATGACCCGTTAGCCCTAGGCTACACGGTAGAATCGAGGACCTAGCACTGTTCTAAATTTCTCTATTTTTTTATACAGGTTTGGCTCGATCAAGTGCCCGATGAAGAAAGATGTCGAATTCAAGTGCAATAAGGCGTTGTCACGGTTAGCGAAGGAGACAGGGTAATCTTGAAAGAAAAGAAGTATGGAGGGCTAAACAAGTTTAAGGAAGGAAACTCAGTTCAAAATGGAGTACCAGGGATAAGCTTGGAAGGGAGCTCACCGCGAGATAGAGCTTCAAAGAAGACTGCGATGGGACGTGAATTGGGTCAAAATGTTGCAGGAAAGAGAAAGAGTGCATTCGAGCGAAGCCCGTGATGGCTCAAGCTATGATGGTAAGTCAGTCAAAGGCCCCGGGGGAGAGGGGGCATACAAGAGTTAAAGGCTTTATCGTACGGTTACAATTAATGGAAGAATCAAGGTTATAATCCAAAATTTCAAGGTATTTTACAAAAAAACATGAAAATCAAGTCAAGGTGGAGATTGTTAGGATTTTGCCTTGTTTTCAAGAAGGAGATGATGGTCAAGAAGATTCAATTAAAATGGAGGAGAAAGTAGAACTTGGAGAAGAAGGAAGTTCATAAAAATGTGGTAATCGACAAGCCTGTTGAATGCACCCAGTGGGCTGTCGATGGGGCCTATCGGCAACAAGAAACAGAGAAGAGAGAGCATCTCAGTCCATCGACAGGCAGCAGTTTTTGTTGACAGACTGGCACCACTGTTGACAGGCCTGAGAAGGCTATCGACAGCCAGTAGTTAGAACCAGATTTAGGTTTTCTTTTTCTGGCGCGTTCAAATTTCTTTTATGGTGGACTCTGAATAAAACTCAATTTCTATTCAATGAAATGTTTGTTTCCTAAGTTTGAAGGGTCTAAAATTCTTCTACATCAAGAAAAATTCTTCAAGCATCCGACGGCCAAGATCATCTCACAGTCCGAATACGATTTATGTTGTAAAGTCATATAAATAAAGATTGTAACGTAGTATATTAAAGAGTCTCAAACGAAGGAGATCGGAAGAAGTAAAAAAAAAGAGATAAAAGTGACAGTGCAAGAGAGAAGGTAAACTCTTGTAATCTAAGTGTAGATTCAAAAGGAAGGTGAATACTCTTGTGAGATCAAGAGGAAAGTTAGATCTCCATTATATCAAGTTTATTAATAAAATTCTCTCAAGTTCTCTTCCGGTAGACGTAGGTCAAGTTCGGACCAAACCATATTAAATCCTCTTGATATTGTTATTACTTTTTTCTTTTGGTATTTCTAGTTTGTCTGACAATAATTTCTTTTTGCAAGTATTGTCATATCGCTACAGGTTCCGCTGCGCGCAATAATTAGCATCAGAGCATATTAATTTTTGCTAACACATGAATCTATCTCAATTAAGTGCTTTAACGTACTAAGAAAATTGAGGAATCAATCACATTCGATCCCAAAAACTCAAAACTTTGGAATAAAACCAAAACCTCTACGAGAAAAAACTGAGGTAAAAGTGAAGCAAGCTATTCTTCTCCCAGAGAGCGAGTGCGACCCATGAGACCCACCACGGGTGTAATTTGATAGGAGAAAGACCGGACTTAAGTGTTATCCTACTCATATTTGTTTTTTTAGTGAATACAAATATATTAACTCAATAATCATACCAATTAAAAATATTTAATGTATTTGCTGTATACATGTATTCAAAAATCATACCCATATTTGTAGTTTATTATTAAATTACTCCAAAGTCTAGAATTGGATCTCTCTCATCACGTGTGGCAGTGTGCACCAATTTCGCACGGTACTCGTCCAAAACCAATTGTCTCATGCATTGTAGGCAGTACCATGCAAATTTCTCTTTAAAAAAAGTTAATACATTGTTAAGAATAACTGAGTTACTAAAAAATTAAAAAAAAAATAGAGTGGGGAGGTGATGAAATTTGGATTGAGATCTTTGTCGTCGTGTCCTTGTCGTGGAATGAAGCTGTCAGCCTTTGGCTGGTAACGTAGATTCTTCTGTCTCCCTCCTCTCCGTCTCTCTCTACAGATCTCTCTCTCTCTCTCTCGTTTTCTCTCCCTTGCTCAAAAAAACACTGTTCATTCAACACTGTACACTGGCCTTTTGTTTTAATATTTATTTATCAACAAGCAACAATACAGAGGCCAATCTAATGGGAATCTACTCCCACTGCTGCTAATGGGTGGTGGGTGGCTCACTGGACCCCCCCACCCACCCACCCACGCCTCAGATTTGACCCACCCTGTCCTCTCTCCACATGCATCTTCTTTGATCTCAAAATTTTCTATTTGATTACATACATATGGTCTGTTTGGAGTCACGCATCTCGATTGTCTATTGACTTGCGCATGTGTTGATTGGTCTTCTAAGTAATGGCTGTTTGATCGAAGAAATCATTTCGAAAATCTGAGGCCAGCTTTGATATGGCAGTATTTTTCAAATTACCATTTGATTTGATGAGCTCAAAAAAATTTCATCATATGTGGGTCTCTCATGTTTTGCTGACATGATTCAGCAAATTTCATCATATGCGGGTCTCTCATGTTTTGCTGACATGATTCAGCAAAATACTTAGAGATTTTCGCACTTTCACACGAGAAATCGTGCAAAAAGAAACGTGCGTGAATATGCATTTTCGCGAGTAAGCGGCACACTGACAAATTTATGATTTCCTTGAACGATCCAATAAGCCCCCTAACATATGTCCCTTAAAAAGATCTTGTGTTAGCGCTAATTCCTTTTTCCATTAACTAATCAAAAGTTTGCTACACTTGCCCCATACGGAATTGAGCACTAGTACACAGCGAGGTATCAGCATTGCCTTGGATTACATCTGAAAATAACTTGCGAATCCACTGTTCTCCTCGATACAAATTTGTCATGCCAATGTAAATGCATGTGGAGATGGCAAATCAAGGCTGCTCATCAGGAGGGTTCGGTATATGCATGTGGGCCACACCAAAAAAAATAAAAAGACCAATCACGTATTTACGTGAAGTGAAACTCTTATAATATATTATAATATGTATGTGAGGCCCATGTACATAACATATTATAAGAGGTTTAATACATGCGTCAATGCGTAATTGATCCTCTATTGTATGTGTGTTGCTCACACACATGTACTCATCAGCCTCTACTCTTCGACTAATGATATGACACATAGCGAAAACAATAAAACTACATATAACTATTACACGTGAATTAATGCAGACACTCTGTTTGTAAATCTGAGAGACGTTGAGTGCCGTCGACAATGAATAAATCATGGCCAAACTTTAAAAAAAAAAGTTCACTTCATCTTTTATTACTTCAGCCAGTCAACGGACGCAGGCCGGTCTAATTAGGGTTATTCTTGTATGTGAATAATCGCGGTCATAGTACTAATTTTGAGCAGCCCAATCAAACTATTATTGTTAACTAATAATTAACACATGTTGTGGTTGAGGGAATGGGGGGTTGCTTTAGTTTTTTGTAAGGGGAGGAGAATAATTGTGGGGTGTGGGAGAGATCCCTCGAAGGACTACAAGAATCCATTTGTTCCCTTGATCAAACGTGATTTGCTTAGCTTTCTTTTGTTATCATCACTCATCAGTACAAGAAGAGATAGAGGAGGGGGGGGGGGGGGGGGGGGGGGGGGGGGGGGGGGGGGGCGAGAGTGAGGGATTGGGCACATGGTCATGCCCATCAATTGTCCATTGCAAAAGCACTGACACCCCTCTCCCCCGACCCTAACGGTTTTGCCAAACCACCAAGTTTTGAGAGTCTCTCTCTCCCTCTCTCTCTCTCTCTCTCTCTCTAAGCCCACATGGCCTTGTGTTGTCCTTTTCCAAGGAGGAATTTTCTCTCCTTTAAGGTAGAGAGAATAGCTAGGGTATCCCCAACGCAATGCAATGGGCTTGAATTTCTTAGCGTCTCTACATTCATAGGGAACCACAATCACACAACACACAACACAATAACAAAAGCAAAAGCATTAGCTCTCAATATGTTCTCCTCTCCTCGGTTCTCGCACCCTTAGGCCTTATCTCTCTCCCCCCCTCGGGATTCCCACCTCTCTTCTCTCTCTCTCTCATCAAAATTCTTCCACTTATATCATCGTCAAATCAAGCGATAGCCTCCCATCGTTCAGCACCACAAACAAACACTTCCTTCTTCTTCTTTGATCGATCTGAGGAACAGAGCTAGGATTCGTGGTTGGTGTCCTTTTGTTGGTTGTGACAGAAAATGATGTGCAGCGATAGTGATCCGCAAATGGGCAGAAGAGACTGGACACAGGTCGGTTCCATTTCCCTATCACCATCAACTGAATAATTCTGCACCCCCGTTTTGTTGCCTTCCTCTTGTCTAAGAACCTTCCCCAATTTCCAATTCTTACCACCCATTTTCTTCTCACAATCTTTTTCTTCTTCTTCTTCTTGTTTTGTGTGTCTGCAGAGAATGATGATGAACATGCCTGCAACTAATATCTTCCAAGTGCTACTCCTCTTCCGCCTCCGTCAGCTTCTTCTTCATCATCGGCAGCGGCGAAAGCAGCGGGGAAGCAGAAACAGCCATCTCAGCAGCAGGAGCAGCGCCCCTCGGCGCCGCTGCGATGCCCGCGTGCGACTCGGCCAACACCAAGTTCTGTTACTACAACAACTACAGCCTGTCACAGCCGCGTCATTTCTGCAAGGCCTGCAAGCGGTACTGGACCCGCGGCGGCACCCTCCGCAACGTCCCCGTCGGCGGTGGATGCCGCAAGAACAAGCGCGTCAAGAAACACCACAGCCTGCCAGCTACCACCACAGTCACGGCCACTGCCTCTGCCACGGTCACCGCGACGAATACTGATCCACCGCCGCCGCCGCCGCCCTACTGCCCACGTCGTCGGATCTCAGCTCTTTCTTCTATGGCCTCACCCACTGATATGAATTTTCCTGGCACTGAAGCTGCCTATGATGCCCTTGGGCTAGGGGGCCTGATCCCTGCTTCGAATCAATTGATGAACAACAATCTCGCGGATCTCCAGCATCAGCAGCCATCTTCTTCTTCGTTCTTGCATCACAATGAGTACCCATCGAGCTTTGGATCACAAGCAGCGTCTCTTTCATGTCGAGCTTGAAGCAGCCCAAGAAGGCCGAGGACCAGTACGGTCAGTCCCTGTTGCCCTACGACAGCGCAAACCTAGGGTTTCTCAAGGATGTGAAGGTTGAAGGAGACCGCAACAACCACCTGAACTTGATGACCAACAACATCAGCGCGGAATGGCAAGCTGGTGGGTATCCATTCGTGGCCAACATTAATGGTGCAGCTGACGCTTCTTTCCTCTACTGGAACCCGGCGATGGGCGGTGCAGCCGGCTGGCCGGACGCTGCCAACTCGTCAGTCGCCCCGCTGATTTAGCGATCTCTAATTCAAAAAATTATTTCTTTTGCTCTAATTTCTCTCTCTTTTTCACTTCTATTTCTTCATCTTCTTCTTGATGTGGGGGACTCTACACGTGTGATTTAATTACAGAGGGAATGTGAGTGTGGATCGGAGAGATCATGTCGGTTGCAAACGTCGATGATGGTTGTGGCATCAAAGAAGATGGTTTGCTCCGAGAGGAACCTCGGATCCATTAGGGTTTGTGCTTCCATCTCGCGGCTTCTTGTGATTCAATATAGAGAGAAAGAACTCACGAGATGTGATGAGAGAGAGGAGCCCAAGAGAGGAAAGTGCAGTAAGTGATCTGGTTTAATTTCTTCTTCTTCTTATATGTATATAGGTATTGCAACACCTTAGCTTTTTTCTCTAATGCATTGGTTTGTTTCTTGGGATACATATAGAGAGAGACATGATCTTCTTGCATCCTTTTCTTTTTCTTTTTTTCTTGGAGAAATTAGAGTAACAGTGTCAAGAGTGGGATTTTTATTTCAATAACGTGGGTGGCTATTCAGTGTTTGCGGTGTTATTTACAATGTAATAGAGTGTTAGCCTTGATTTAATTTCTTCACATATTGAGATGTATGTTTCTTTTAGATTTTAGCTGCATCAATGACTGATGTCTCTGTAGTGTGAGCATGGACTTTGTTCTTTTTTTCTGAAAAGTTGTCTTCTCTAACATGGATACACCACTGTGATTTGCTTTCTTGGTTTGGAAATGCATTGGAAAGTGTGATGGGGCTTGATAAAAGGAAAAAAATTAAGAAAAAATGGAGATAGATAAATCATTTTCTGACTTACTGAAATGAATTGCATTTAGGGTATGTTGTGGAAGCTCGTATATGTTCTGAAGTGCTTCAAAACTCTCATTTTTCTTGTCTTTATTTGGCATTATATATTATATATTTCCTTTAAAAAGAAAAAAAAAAAAGTTTTAGCTCGATCAAGGGGAGAGCGGAAACGTTGTACTAGTTTTCTGCATAACAGATAGTAATTGATGAATGATCAGTGGGATTAATTGTGATCATATTGATGCATTCATCTGAGTTGCCATTCTTTTTTTTTTTTTGGAAAAATGTTATGATTTCTCTCAAATGGGAGTCGGAATATATGTTTTTCATCAGACAAAAAATGTTTTTTGTGTTGAAATATATAAAAGTACAAGCTCTTCTTCACATATGAATAAAGCTCTAGATAACATACGAAATATCCACTACATATGAATGTGTTTTAAGTGCTAGCTGGAGTTAGGACAGGTTCTAATTTTTATTGTTTGTTCTTTATGCAGAATGCAAGAGTACTTCCACACATCTGAACTACATGTTGTAATTATAAACATTCAACTGAAATAGAAATTTATAGACCACAAAGTCCTAACTTCTATTTCTCATCAGATGTATCTCTGATATAAATAGAGAGAGAATATTCCCCAGATATACATACCTTTTAGTAATCCCTCTTACAAACATTGTTATTTAGAGGTGTCATTCAACTTGATCATGCTTGATCTCTATTTTTCAGCATATATGGTTTTAACAGTGGATTCTTAATCTGTAACAAATATATATTGTCTAAAAGAACAAACCTTTTTTAGTTATTCTTTTAAATTTTTTTTTTTTTGAATACTTTCTCCTAGGGCAAGCTGGTTGGAACTGAATCTCTGGCTCACTACAAAAAAGTTTTACTAATTTACTACAAATGTCACTTGCTAGATCGATATATCTTGTAACTATCTCAATGGCTATGTATAATTCAAGACATTCTTATTATATAAGGAGGTCTCAACATATTGATGCATCTGCTATCTTCCTTCTTGCTTTTATGCAGCCACTGTTGTATGCCGCTATGATAGTTCTTTCCATTTACGCTTAATCAATTCTGTTATATTGCTTCTCATTCTCAGGGATAATTTTTCCTTCATTCTTTAGTATGTAATTTACAGGTACATGGATGCGTATATAGTTGGTTTTGGCTGCACAGGGGTCCAAAGAATTTGAAGTGTATGCTACAAAGAATGTAACCCCGCCTTATCTTTATATTTTCAGTGATTTTGCTTGAGAAACTAAAATAAACACATACCAAATAATTAGATAGCTAAAATACAACATTCAAATTATATCATACATGCATTATGAAGAACTATTGAAACTAATAATTCTGTTAAGATTATAAGCAGGTTCCAAGATCAATTAATTATGCCATTTTCCAATTAGTCAAATCATTGCTCAATAATTCACAACCC
>JAVJIF010025277.1:0-51671 GCA_038442645.1 Agave tequilana | reverse complement strand
AAATTACAAATAGCCCCCTGGATAATTTCAGTTATTACATATTTAACCCCAGTTTATTACTTTCAGTATTCGGGCGATAACTGGAGCATCCGGACTCCGATTTGGACGATTCTGGATCCGTTGCGATCGTGGGAACGAGAGCTACAGCCTGTAGCCAGTTAGTGAGTGTTTTTATTTTATAAATTATCTTTTTAGTCTATTAATTGAACTTGGTTGCTTTATAATTACCGGTAAATCCTAATTGGTACACCATATTAAACATTGTAATAAAACATGTACTTAAATATGTCGGATACTAATAGACGTAGAGTGTAACATGGATACCTATTAGGTCATGTTCATGGACCATTGACATCCGGCCTACTATGTCACCCATATGTTTGGACACTATCATGTCATGGATCGTATCACAGACGCTATGACACGACACTGTCATTAGACATGCATGCTAGATACTGTGACTATAATTCACAGGACATGATACTATATGATACACTGACTACCATTATTACCTGTACTGTTACATGTATTATGCCACACCTTTATGTTCCACTAGTACAAGGATAAGTACCGCATGTCATATTATTGTTATCATCCTTATACTGATACGATAGTTCACTGTACATGATATTAGACACTGCCCATAGGTATTACGTGTACATATTGCACAGATACTATGACACGTCTCACGTTCGTATTCATGTACACCACTTCACGGCATAACGTCATATTATATACCGTTATCATCATCACAGGGATTCTCGGCATATCACTGTTATACGTGTCTACATGATTAAATTATTCTTGTCATATGGATCACCGTGCTTGTTACATGTATTATTGTTTCATGTTACTGTATTCATGTTACATGATTATTTCCTGTTACTGATATGGATATTCCCGTTACTGAACATGAGAGCTGTTGATATGCGATATGTGGAAATCCCACATATTATTGTTCCGTTTCCCCGGTATATTGTTCATGTATCTTGTTCATGTTATATTGTTCCTGATTCCGTGATATTGTTCTACGCTATCAACAGAGCTCAAGTCTAGTTATCATGTTACCCGTATCATGTACTCTATGTGTTCTTGTTACACTGTATACTTGACATATCAGATAATAATGATAACTTGGGTGTATGGGGGAGACTTAACGGTTGACTAGATCATATCGGGTGGATGTTTGGATCCATTGTTTGTCCCACTGCAGGGGACGGGGTAGTGCTGGCTACCGTCTGTTATAGCTCATGAGCTCCTGATTATTATTTTAGCTCATTGAGATTCCCGTTACATGTTACAGCTCAAGCGGCTGGCCCTGGTCTCAGCAGCCAGGGGTCTGTTTAAGGCCGTTGTCCCGGGTATGCACAGGATACACCTGTTGACACTTAAAAAAGACAAGATTCTCATTGGTTCGAACGATGTCTAAACTTGTTGACATTTATAAAAGACAAGGACAAGACGAGCTGAAGACAGTTTTTCACCCACCTCCAAGGGACAAGGAAGCGGCTTGGACTCCACTGATCCAGCAAGCAGAACAGTGAACCCGGATTGTTTCTAAAACAGACCTCAGCAGGTCTAAGATGCTAGCATTTAGCATTACATTAGCCAAGGAGATAGCCTCGATTGAGAGGCTAGCATCATCCAACTTCGCCAGGAAGCTAACTGACAGCTTCGCCGAAAAGCCTCTTTTCGGACCTCGCCAAAGATTGCCTCTAGCTCCGCTATGAGCTTTAAAGCGGGCAGCTCCGCTATCAGCTGCTACGGTCACCTTTGACCAATCAAATCTCCTGATGAGATTGGATTCAATCAAATCTAATCCAATCAGGATTCAAATACGGCAGGTGATTGCCGCTATCTCTTGACTCTCTTGAAACGAGTAGAGGATCAAGGAGAATCTCCCAGCGATATGGAAAGGATCAAAACAGATCAACCGACCTGCCAATTCAGCTCCGCAGAAGCTATCCTAGCCTCTCAGCAAGGCTACTTTCCAGATTCAAACAGATTCGGTTCAATCTGTTTCCATATCTTCAAGGGGACGATTATACCCTTGCTCTCCCTATAAATAGCCCGTCAGGGGCACAGGGAGAGAGGATCGCACAAAGGATCGCACAAGGGATCGCACAAGCGAGGATCGCACAAGCAGAGACTTCTTCATAACGCATCGTGCGTTCTCTAATTCAGAGACCTTCCAAGAGAAATACTTCTCTTTTCAGGGTGGTGATACCCTAGCAACCTCTTTTCTTCAAGGAATCTCCGGAACCAGGCGAGAAGGAATTCTCACAGAAGGCGGTTTTGAGAAGTAGCAAGAGGGTTCTACCAATCCTCTATTCTCTGATTCCCGGAACCAGGCGAGAAGGGAATCTCATCGCTCGCATCGTCAAAGGGACAAAGTGGTCGCGCGCTGACCAGACTCCTATCGCACATTTCCCCAGAATCTCTGAGAAGATCTACTTATAATCTTTTGAGAATACTTGTAATTTAGCTCCTCAAACTTTATTTGTAAGTTTCCACCCTTTGCAAACATAATGAAAAACAAGATGGCGACTCCGCTGGGGACTGTATTCTCCTCTGCTGAGAATCAAGTGTCGCAATGCGGCGAACAGACCTTCGGGTCTATCTCTGAATTCAGAAAAGCCGGTGCAGCCAGATCTTCTCTGGCTAAATCTTCAAGCAAAGTCTCTGCGGAGACGGAAAAGGTTCTCTGCAAACTGCCGCAGTTCTCTGGCGCAACAAGAAAACATGCCCGCAGCCCAGATCCTGCACTTTTGAGAACCTGGCTATCCAGATCGATCAAGGAAGATTTGAAGAAGTCCTCTCTGGGGGTGGCCTGACGCTTCGAGCACGGAAGCACAGGAAGGTCTTCATGGCCAAGGTTTCAAATCAGAAACCAGGCAGGATCTTGCCAGCACCCACACAGCCCCGCTTGTGGCTATTCAGGTTCCTTGCGAACCTAGGCGTCCCCTGTCAAGGCTGATATGGAAGCCTAAACAGGAGTCTTCAACTAAAGCTTCCGGAGTAGTCAGTCATGCCGAGACTGCGCCTCTCCGCGAAGAAAAGGGTAAGATGCCCATCTGCCCTGACGATGCTGCCAGCCATGAAGTCACGACGGCAATCATACCGTCACCTGAATCAAGGGCAGCAAAGCCTCTTGTCAGCTTCGCTTTCACAAGCGAAGCTATGGTACCGCAACGAATTCACTGGGTTCGCGGTCCGCAAGGCTAAGACCGCCGTGTTATCTGAGGTTGATCCCCTTCGCAGCAGAATAGCGGGCAAGGCACCACAGCGTGCTCCGCTCCCCAATTCATCAGGCACTAAGCTCGCACCCATCGGTGAAGCTAGCGCCAAAGTACTATTCAGTACTAATCCCTTCTGCAGGGATAAAAGGAACGGAGCATTATCCCTTGTACGCTCAGAAAGGCCTCTCCACGGGGTTGTTCAGGCTCTGTTGAACCTAACCTGCGACAATTCTTGGCAAACAAGCGGAATTGGAGTCTCTCCAAACCACCTCCCCTTGTTGTCAAAAAGGATGCCGACTTGTGACAATCCATTCAGCCCGTTGTCGGCAATATCCAATCAAAGCTGCATCTCCGCACAGTCAATCGGCGTTTAACCGGTTGTCCACACATGCCACAAAGAAGCATCATGGAAGGAGTGCTTCGCTAGGCCCAGCCTTCGCATCCGTCAACATGACCGGAAGAGGACGAGAGCGACACAGGGAGGGGTCATGCATCTGATGATACCCCTTTCGGCTCCCCAGATCCAGATTATAGCCCGGGCTTGGGTGAGTCTGGTGCAAGAAGAAGGTGTTTTCCGAAACACCAGATCCAGGGTGGCGATACCCTATAATTATGAACAGCCTTCCTCCTCGACGGTCCCAACCGTGCCAAACTTAGGCGGTCGCCCCAATCATCTGATGGAGAAGATGAAGACATCGGGTATGCTCTTTCAGCAACGGTCAGTTCTGTGCGAACGGACAAAGCATCGGTTAATATGACCGATAACGCCAATGACGATCTTCGTCGGCGCTTGGAAGCTCAGGAGCAAACCTCTAGAACTCAGCAAGAGGCCCTGGACAATATTCAACAGATGCTCGCTCAGCTCCTCAGCAACCGGAATGATGATAGGGAGTAATCATGACGAGGAGGGACATCTCAGCAATGATCCGCCCAAGACGGAGAGATCTAAGGGAGGCTCTTCCCTGGATGCCGAAGTCCTTAAAGGCCTTCAAGCTCAAATTTCATCCCTGGTCCAGAGGGATGAATTAAAGAAAGTAGGGGCAGTTCGTCCTTATGATTAGTATCCAATATTGCATATTTTACATCATAATTCCATGCATATTACAAATAAATATGTGATTTTACTCCTCTTCTCTACATATTTGCAGGTACACACTTAATGGAGAGATATCCAAATAATCACTTAATTAACACTAATTAAGTGATTAATCAAGATTAAAGATAAAGCCAAATTCAAATCCAGATCCAGAAAGATCCGCCCAACAAACGAAGATTCTAGATATACCACGTGGCCAAAACTAACTCTCAACAACCTTCAACAGAAAGATCTGGCTCAACGGCCAGGATCTTGCCGCGTTCCGCGGCATGGGCGCGGCAGATCTAGGCCGTTGAGCTCCCGGATTTCGTGGCAACAAACCTTGGCTCTTGAAGCTTCTCCTTTCTGCTATAAATAGTGCACCTTCACCTGCGAGCAAAGACTGATCAGAGAAGAGAGAGAGATTAGTGTAAAGCTTGTAATTTTGTTAGTTTTTCTTTAGGATTTTTAGCTCTCTATGATCTTCTCTTCCCTAGATTCAATGTAAAGAGAGTGATTGTGAGGGAGAGAGCTTGTGTAATCAAGAGTGACACTTGAAGCAACAAGGATTGATCCATCCTCCTTCCTCTACTTGAAGCTTGTTCTAGTTCTATGTGTTTCTTTAATTGCTTTCTTTATTGCTTTCTTTAATTCAAGCTTGTTTTATTCATGCTTTCTTGTATTTCTCTTATGGCTTGTTGTAGCTAATTCTTCTCCATGTACTAGTTACCACTAGTCTTGCCACTTCACTAACTCATGGGTGATTGCCTTGTTCATCTTGCAAGTTGTATGATCTTCTCTTCTCTGATGGTTAAACCACCATCTTGCAAGTGAGAAAGTAATTAGGTCAACACGCGAGACGAATCCTACGCTAATGGAGTGAAACATTAGGCAAGCATTCGCTATCAAGGAGTCTAGTAAGTCTTGGCAAGCTAGCAAGGTAAGCTAGTTATGGATTGCTTTCTTTAAGTTTTCTTTCTTTTTCTTGTGAATACCCAATCCAATTCTTGATTTCTTTTCCAACGATTCCACCATGAACATAGCCATCCTTTCTTTTAGTTTCTTTTGCATTTGATTCACTAAGTTTATAAGCAAGAGAAGAATACTCGTTTGTTCACTTCACTACCACACGTAAAGCTTCCATCGCGAGCTCTCCCTGAGATTCGACTCGGTATAGCCCTATGCTATAGCGGAGACAAGAAAGGGTACATCAAATACATTTACTACAAAATAAGTAAACCTTTTCCGTCTTAATCAAAAAATGGCGCCGTTGCCGGGGAGAGCAACGTATTTTTTAGGTTAAAGTGAAGTACTAAACGATCCTTCTTCTCTGTTGCAGGTTACAGGAGAAGAAAACAGGAAAATATTCATTGCAGTAACATACAAGTGGACCTGGGACTCTGCTCAAGAAAGCAGAGCCCAGGATCCCTCCAAAGTGCCGCGGATCCACGGCAATTTGCCGTGGGAACGCGGCAATAAGGAGTTCACTTCTCACCAATTTTCTGCAGGGCCTCTGGTTCTGTAAATACATCTGCTGCTATACTTGATTTTCTGTATTCTGCATCCTACTCCTGCTTAATTAAAAAAACAGTAAAAAGTTGGTTGAATTGTTAAAAATTGTTTAGAACTTGCATTTTAGGCACGTGTCTTTTCAATTCTTTACTTTTACTGTTGAAGAGTGCTGGAGGCAAGGTACGGTTTGCATTGCATTTAGACTAGGACAAACTCTGCTTGATTTTCTTGCTTTGAGTGTATCCTAGCTATATTTCTTGTACACTTGCACAATTCAAATTTAAGGGCATAACCCGTAAATAAGATAAGGTGGGGAGGTCATTACCCTTTCCTTAGCCGAAAACCATTTACCCAAGCACTCACTAACCCAAGCCTAATAATAAAAAGTAGACGTTGGCCCTAGGGACATCTCGGACTCACTTAGGAGATTATCCTAAGGGGGAAAAGTGTTGGAATTAACTCTTGCAAAATCAGTGTCTAGGAAAGGGGTTGAGGGCCGAAAGCCCGAAGGGTGGTGGTTACTTAATTAAGGAACGTCTCTGACGGAAAACCTCCCACCAACCTTACCCTTCCCTGGCTGATTAGCTTGTGGTTAGAGTCTACACTAAACTCCGTGGACGGTCTATCAGTTAGGAGTCGTCTAGGTCTAAGTCTACCCTAACTTAGGTTAGAATTTCTTTTTTTTTTCTTTTTTGTTTGTTTGTTTGTTTGTTTGTTTTTGTTTGTGATTGTGTGATATGGCTTATAATTACAATTCTTTCCATCCATATGTCACACACACTCCATATTCGGATAATTCCAAACCCGGTGTTTTACAATATGCACCAACCACATACACCGGGTTGGCCTTATCCGAATCAATATGACCCATATCCCCCATCTAATAATTATAATGTCCAAAATAATTTCAACTCTTCACCGAGTCATTTGGGATTCACGTACCCCGAGTCAAATTTTCAAAATCTTGTCCACAACATTCATTTCCAGAGTCCACTTCATATACTCCTTTTCTGAACCACTATTTGAAGAAAAATCTGAGTTACAAAGGAGTATAGAAGCAAATTTACAACAGGCCACGCAACACTTTCAGAAAACTGGCCTCTCCAATTCCACCGTATTTTCAAGAGTCTTACTCAGTTCCACCGCTTCCTAATGAACAACCATTTGTCATGGAACGAGTAAAGATCTCTTGTGTGAGTCCACTTTTCCATCATCACACATTTTGGACTCACACTATTCACAAAATTTCCAATTTCAAGATTCCTATACTCCCATTCTAGAGCAGCCATCTGTAGACCTATCACATCTAGAAAAGAGTATAGACATCTTGCAAGAGTCTTTCTTACAATATCAAACAACACGTGCGAGTCTTTCAATAGTGTGAAAGAACAATTGGATAACCTTCTTAGGAAAGAGGAAACTCTATCCTATCAACATTTGACTAATCCAGTTATACCACACTCTATTGATATGACTCAAGACTCTTGTCATCTTGGAAATCCAGATTCAATTTCAGTACCTCACCTAAACTTGTCCAAATTTCAGATCCAATTGATACATTGGCAAGTTTTTCATTTCCTAAAATGAACTTGTCCACACTTCTGATCCAATTGACAATTTGGCAAGTTTTCCTTTTCTGAAATTGAACTGGAACATGAATTTGATCCTGAACTTTCATTTGATGATTCCAATCTACTTCCTGATTCAATCATGACTTCCATAACCTTACCTGATTTCAATCCATTTCCCAGTCAGAATTGGATCCATTTCCTATCCATTGTGAAATTGAATCACCAATCTTTTTGATGATCACATTGAACTTGACCAATTCTACACTTCTGAAAATTCCATTGATAAATTGGCAAGTTCTCCACATTTATTGAACTACATGAGGAATGTGATCTTGAACCCAACTTTGTGATTCATTTTTTTTCCTGATTCAGTAATGACTTCGGTATCTTTACCTCACTTCAATCCTTTTTCCGGAGCCGACATTGAATCCAGTCCCAATTCACAATGAAATTGAATCACCCATCTTTAAGGATCATGTCGAACTGCTCAATTCTACACTTCTGAAGATTCAATTGACATTTTGGCAAGTTCTCCATCTTGTGGAATTGAACTCAATGAGAATGTGACCTTGATTTTCTCGATCTCTTTACTTCTGAAACTGATTGTACATTATTAAGGAAGATGTTGACTTAAGTTTTGAAGAATTGTACGGTGATGAGCTTGAATTTCTTAAAATTGGAAGTAAAGAGATATCACCCATAGTAGGTCACATTCCATTGTTGGACAACACATGTGGACTTGAGTTTCCATTTCTTGACTTGGACACAATTTCTGACCTCACTTCGACTCCTGAACCATCACTTGATTTAAATCATAATCCTGAGTCGGTATTCCTTCCAGAGTCCAAGTCAACTGTTCTATCATTTCATGCACCATTCTGGGACAAGGTAGTGGATAAAATTTGACTCAGAAAATTATTTTGCAAATCTTGAAATTAGATGGGGTCATGTATATAATAAAGAGCCTTCATGCACACATCATTCTTGTGGGTCATTTTTGCTATTTTTGGTGGGTTCCTGAAAACCAAAGCAAAGATGATTGGGCCATGTTCCGTGGACCAATCAGACCACCACCGGAACCACCACCTTCAGGTAAATTTTTGTTCCTCCCCTTTCCATTTTGTTTCATGCATACATATATCATGATGCATTGAGGACAATGCATGAAATAAGTGTGGGGGAGGGTTTACTAACTTAGAGTTTTTAGATTTTATTTCTTTTACACTTCTTTAAT
The DNA here is from genome assembly GCA_038442645.1 of Agave tequilana. Taxonomy (NCBI): domain Eukaryota; kingdom Viridiplantae; phylum Streptophyta; class Magnoliopsida; order Asparagales; family Asparagaceae; genus Agave; species Agave tequilana. Next base: position 43,040 of record JAVJIF010025277.1, on the reverse strand, counting down.
AAAATAAATAAAAAAAAAATAAAAATAAAACTTTTGAAATAAGAGACAAAGTTTGATCTATTTTAAGAAAAGTAAGATGTATCTTAGAAATAAGAAAGCCTTAATTATGACATCTTAAATATAGTTGAAGTAATAGATCTTGTTGGAAATTATAGGCTAAGTAAGTAAATTGGTGAGATATTCTTATCTTGAATTTTTGCCTTAGATAATATGCACTTCACACTTACACATTTCTTGGGATGGAAACAAAGACCAAAAATCCATGAAAATAAAAAAAAAAAGAAAAATATATATAAATAAGATCTCACCTATTAAGCTGGGAAATTGTGCCTCAAGAAGCATAATTACTCACGCCTAACGGTGATCTCACTTATTAAGCTGGATAATTGTGCCTCAAGAAGCATGATCATTCACGCCTAACGGTGATAATAAATAATCCCCCTTAGTTTTGTGGCCTTTTTTACTCGAGACCTTAAACCCGAGGGATGTTTCTAATCTGGTGCCCTAAAACCATCTGGTTTGGGATTCATCGGTTAAAGGCTCGCTACATGGGTGAACTAGAAAGCCTAAGAAAACTAAGGGAAGAAAAAGAAAAAGAAAAAAAAAATATATATATAAATAAATAAATGGCTTTATGGTTAGAGTTGAAATCCCAGAAATTTTCACTAAGCACGGTGTGCATACTATCTAGTTTTATGAAAGATAAAATATTCAATCCAATTTTGAATTCTTACCTTAATGAAGACAAGATCTTGCATAGAGGCTAAGTTTAAGAAAGAATGATTATAGGTGGACTTATGACCTAGGATCACTTATATTTTTGCAAAAATAGTTCGTAAACATATCTCTTATTCAAAATGCGTTTTCAAAATACTAACATTTGTCTTCTTTCTTATTGGATTTGTGGGTGTAATCCGCTGAAAACCTCAGGAGACAACACTCCTCCTCTAGGGTAACCTAGAGGTTTAACGGCTTGTTGCACATGCTCAGTGCAATCGCGTCACCTGCGAAAGTGGTGTAATAATTGGTAGTTAGGATTTTCTTTTTTTTTCTTTGTTTTGCTCGGGACGAGCAAAAGAATAAGTGTGGGGGTGTGATTAGTATCCAATATTGCATATTTTACATCATAATTCCCATGCATATTACAAATAAATATGTGATTTTTACTCCTCTTCTCTACATATTTGCAGGTACACACTTAATGGAGAGATATCCAAATAATCACTTAATTAACACTAATTAAGTGATTAATCAAGATTAAAGATAAAGCCAAATTCAAATCCAGATCCAGAAAGATCCGCCCAACAAACGAAGATTCTAGATATACCAAGTGGCCAAACTAACTCTCAACAACCTTCAACAGAAAGATCTGGCTCAACGGCCAGGATCTTGCCGCGTTCCGCGGCATGGGCGCGGCAGATCTAGGCCGTTGAGATCCCGGATTTCGTGGCAACAACCTTGGCTCTTTAAGCTTCTCCTTTCTGCTATAAATAGTGCACCTTCACCTGCGAGCAAAGACTGATCAGTGAAGAGAGAGAGATTAGTGTAAAGCTTGTAATTTTGTTAGTTTTTCTTTAGGATTTTTAGCTCTCTATGATCTTCTCTTCCCTAGAATTCAATGTAAAAGAGAGTGATTGTGAGGGAGAGAGCTTGTGTAATCAAGAGTGACACTTGAAGCAACAAGGATTGATCCATCCTCCTTCCTCTACTTGAAGCTTGGTTCTAGTTCTATGTGTTTTCTTTAATTGCTTTCTTTATTGCTTTCTTTAATTCAAGCTTTGTTTTACTTCATGCTTTCTTGTATTTCTCTTATGGCTTGTTGTAGCTAATTCTTCTCCATGTACTAGTTTACCACTAGTCTTGCCACTTCACTAACTCATGGGTGATTGCCTTTGTTCATCTTGCAAGTTGTATGATCTTCTCTTCTCCGATGGTTAAACCACCATCTTGCAAGTGAGAAAGTAATTAGGTCAACACGCGAGACGAATCCTACGCTAATGGAGTGACAACATTAGGCAAGCATTCGCTATCAAGGAGTCTAGTAAGTCTTGGCAAGCTAGCAAGGTAAGCTAGTCATGGATTGCTTTCTTTAAGTTTTTTTTCTTTTTCTTGTGAATACCCAATCCAATTCTTGATTCTTTTCCAACGATTTCCACCATGAACATAGCCATCCTTTCTTTTAGTTTCTTTTGCATTTGATTCACTAAGTTTATAAGCAAGAGAAGAATACTCGTTTGTTCACTTCACTACCACACGTAAAGCTTCCATCGCGAGCTCTCCCTGAGATTCGACTCGGTATAGCCCTATGCTATAGCGGAGACAAGAAAGGGTACATCAAATACATTACTACATAATAAGTACACCTTTTCTGTCTTAATCACTTATCCACTGGAGTGGGATTCGGTGCCATATCCGCCAAAGTTCAAACCACCAACGTTGCATACGTATGATGGTAAGAGCTCGCCCAATCAGCACATCTACTATTTCCGGTCTCAGACTGGTAATGTTATAAGCAATGATGCCATCATGGCTAGGCTGTTCATTGGCACCTTAAAGGGAGTGGCGTTCGACTGGTTCCGAAGCCTCCTCCGGGCTCTGTCAATTCCTGGACGTTCCTTCCACCCTCCACCAATGCTTCAAATATGTTGAAGATGATGTGACGGTACGAACTGTCTTCGCTGAAAAGCAACCCTTCAAGGGGGTGGAAAAATATTTCACCGACGCCCTCCTGTATCAAGAGGCCGACGGAACGCCTGCAGAGCCATTGCCAGACGATGATGAAAGTGGCAATGAGGCGGATTCAGAATCCGAAACAGGCGTGTCAGCCATTTTGATTGGCGAACCAATTACAGCATGTTTCCTCAATGACCCCCAATGTAATATCCCTTCTGATGAAGAGTGGGTGAATGGTAATTAATGAGAGTATCTCTTTGGTTATCCTGCGAGTATTGGGTCAATTAAGTCCATCATAGAGGGCTCTCTGCACATGCCCGTACATGAGTCAAGTTCGGCTACTACATCTGTGGAGGTTATAGAAGGGGCACGCTGGTAATCCCTCCATCCAAACAAGGTCAGTTGCCGATAATCTTCGGTAGAACCCAGCCACGGGACCTGCAGCTACAGAGTCAAGCTCGGACTCAGAAACCCCACAGTTCTTCCGTATTGCGCAACCGGCACGCCATATTATGGAGAAGATGGGATATGACTTGAAGCAGGCAGGCGGCCTGAACTTCGGAAAAGGAAGACGCAGCTTGATGCGTAACTCTGTCCCAAGAGGGAAACCTGCAAATTACTATGATAGTACACGCAGGGGGTTAGGTATGTCACACCCACATCATCAGTAAGGGTTCAAGTCAAAGACGACGAACCAATTCCATACAGTCGGGCTCATCTGCCGAGTGGGACTCTGACATCAGCGTAGGAGAAATGTTCAACGGCCTCACTGTGAATATGACTTCAGCCAGTCAATTGGAACCTGCAGAAGCCGCTGATGAGGAACCTTGGGGCCCAGCAATTAAGTCTCCAATGGGAAAAGCGGTTCGAGCTGCGCGAGCCACCCACCGAAGACAAGGTGATCCAGGTCAACTTGGGTAATCAAGATCACCCCAAACCTATTTTCATAAGTGAAAGCTTATCACTCATCGAAAAAGAAGAATTGATAATGCTCGTAAAAGAGTATATAGATGTCTTCGCCTGGAGCTATGAAGACATGCCCGGACTTGATCCACAGGTCGCCATGCACCGTCTAAACATCAAGAACGACGTTAAGCCGGTCAAGCAGCAACAACGTCGGTTCCGCCCAAACATCATGGAGGCTATTGAAGCCAAAGTTCATAAGCTCATTGCTTGTGGCTTCATCCGGGAGAACAACATCCAGACTGGGTAGCTAACATCGTCCCCGTCCTCAAAAAGAACGGGAAAAATACGGATCTGCATCGACTACCGTGATCTCAATACGGCCTGTCCCAAAGATGAATTCCCACTGCCGATCACTGATGTCATGATCGACAACACATGCGGGTTCGTGAGGATGTCTTTCATGGATGGATTCTCAGGGTACAACCAGATCAAGATGTATCCTGATGACGAGAAGCATACTTCTTTCCGAACGCCATTGGGGGTATACTGCTACACTGTGATGCCCTTCGGACTGAAGAACGCTGGAGCAACCTACCAGCGGGCGATGAGCATGATCTTCCGCGACCATCTTCGAAAGACGGTGGAATGCTATGTTGACGACATTGCATGCCGTCAAAAGCCGCAGCAAAAATGAACATCTTCGCGATCTGAGAACGATGTTCGACATAATGCGGGCTCATCAGCTGAAAATGAACCCGACAAAATCCTTCTTAGGAGTATCCAGCGGCAAATTCCTTGGGTTCATTGTCACATCAAAAGGGATCCACCTGGACCCAGACAAAGTCAAAGCCATCCAGGACATGCATCTGTAGGCTGTCTAAAAATGACTAACAGACCAGCCATTAAGGAAGCAGAGTCTCAAACTCTAGACGCGAGGAATCGATGCTCGCGTCTCAGCATTAAGACGCGTTGGCTCTACACCCGCGTCTCAACGTTCAGACGCGTCGGCCCGAAGCCCGCGTCTCAGCATCAAGGCGCGTCGGCCCGACGCCCGCGCCTCGGCATCCAGACGTGAAGGCCTGAAGCCCGCGTCTCAAACTTCAAGGCGCGTTTGGCTCGACGCCCGCGTCTCAAACTTCAAGGCGCGTTCGGCCCAACGCCCGCGTCTCAGTTGCAACTGCCCTGATTGCGGGGCCAGTCACCGCGCATGTAGCGGGTAGTGGCCCCTCATTCGGGAGCGTTTTCAGGAGGCACCTTCACCCCCTGAGACCCCTATAAATAGTCCCATTCGCCACGCGAAAAAGAAAAGGGAGGGATCATCAAGGATCGGAGCTTTTGGAGAGACACACAGGGATAGAGGCTTGAGAGGATCGAAGCTTGGCAGAAGATCAGAGTTTTGAAGAGAGAGCTTTGAGATAGGGCATCATCAAAATCGATCGAATCCAGGCAGAAGGATCATCAAGAGAGAAGCACGACTCTTCAGCGAGCTTACTGAGTACTAGCCGCTCTTCGCCTACCTCCTCTTTGAGAGTTTTGGTAGACGGGCTGAGTTACTCTTTCTACCAACCGAAGAGAGGACCCCCGACGGTCCAGGACGGTCATCTGGTCAACGGAGAACAAGATTCACTCTCCATCGCCACACGAAGAAACCCGCTTTAAACAAAGGAAAGATTCAGACATCCTCCCTCCCTTGTAACTGGAAAAGAGGGAAGAGTAGTTCTTTGGCTGTAATCGTTTCGCTTGAATCAAGGAATCTTTTACAGCTAAAACCACTTTCTCCGACCACCAAAGTTTTCCGGCCCCTACAAGAGATGGCGATCCGCTGGGGACAACCTTCGTTACTGACGAGCGCACCGTGGTGCAAGATGACGTTCTCCGTAAGGGGAAAATGGTCGAATCCCTCGTCGTCGAGTTCGACCAGGCGAAGTATGAAGAGTTCCTCTCTTCTGGCTCCAAGAGCCCAAAGACCCGCGTCTGCCGCAGGGTCTCAAATGGACAGCCCCCTGAAGCCCAATCTGAGGCTCCGTCGGGTGCTCCTGCTGCCCACTGTGCCAAGTTTGGTTCACGCGCCAACGCCTCTCCGAAGGCCCGCGTAACCTCAGACACCTCTACTGCGATCAACCGCGTCGCGCAGAGCACACGCGCCAACTCCTCTCTGAAGGCCCGCGTGGTTCCCGGCACATCTACTGGTGCGATCGACCGTGTCGCACAGAACGCCCGCGTCAGCGTCTCTCAGGAGACCCGCGCAGCAAACACCCCTGGTTCTACAAACCAGGAAGTTGTTGGCTCTCTCTTCCTCCACGGCGCAATCGGAATGTCGAGCGTCGACAGAGAAGACGCGCGCGTCAACACTCGGTCGGAACCGTTGGTTTTCTGACTGGGGTTGAACGCAGCGTACGATCCGATGCCTTGCCCGCACCTCGTCCAGTGCGAGAGGTCCGTGTTTGGCGACCCAAACGCGAGACTCCCCAAGTTGAGCCCTTTGAAGACCAACTTGCCAAACGCCGAAGCGAAGCTTCTGCGTCTTGTCAAACACAGGAAGCACGCGCCCATAGGCGTGGGGCCCAGCAGCCACTCTCTCCCAAGTCTCTCTTCTCCAACGCAGCAGACAGCAACGCGAAAGTCGCGTCTCATATCAACAGAGACGCCAGACGCGCGTGACGCAGCCGCGACGCGATAGCCGCGTTTCTGAAACCTGTGTCCAGGCTGAACAGCACATGACTGTCTCCCGTCGTCGACATTGCGAGACCAGTCTCTTTAATCCCCCTCCCACAGATTTGAGGGATTATTTGACCAGGAAAAGGAGTGCTAATCAGACCACTTCTCCATGCTGCTGTCAACAGCTCATCCAGATGCTCTCTGGATGCCATTGCGAGTCAGGCGTGCACCAGCGTCTTTAATTAGACAGCTGACCTGATTCCCCCATCAGCCAAGAGAAGACGCTCCCACAGGAGGAGAACCTTCTCAGATGTTGAATACCCGGAGCTTACTGCAAACATGACTAGCAGGAGTAAGGGGAAACAAATTGCAGTCAGCCCAGATGACTCCGAGTCTGACTCTGTACCGGAAGGAGTGTATCAACACACTCGCACCCGGACGGGGCCATTCCCCAATTGACTATAATGCCTTAGCCCGCGGCATTAGAACGGGTGATTCTCACTCTGCTGTAGTGGGGTCGCAAGCTTCAAACTCTTCCGTCGAGAAGGAGGCTTCCGCCTACATGGCAGACACTCCTGAGGAGACGACCAGGCGTTTAGAACAGACGCAGAAGCACCAGATGGATATAATCGCCTCTCAACAGAGATCCATTGACTCCCTCAAGCATATGCTCGAGAAATTGCTTGAAGAAAGAGCGAGATCTCCTCCTAGACGACCGAAAGGGAGAAAAGGAGAAAGCCCACCCTCCGAATCTTCTGACGAGACACGACGATCTACCTCGGATGTGTCCAAGCCCTCGTCGCTGGCAAGAAGCGACCAGACCCCGGGAAAGGCTCATGCTAAAAGAATGAGTCAACTGGAGCAGCGCCTCGAGGCCCTTACCAACCGTAAAGGCCTCCAGGAAGCAGGAGTGGTCCGGCCCTATCCGGCTGAGTGGGACTTAGTTCCATACCCTCCTAAGTTCAAGGCTCCAACTCTCCAAGCATTCGACGGGAAGGGGTCACCCAACCAGCACATCTACTACTTCAAATCCCAGACCGGGAATGTGGTAGATAACGATGCCATCCTGGCACGCCTATTCATTGGCACCCTAAAAGGGTTGGCCTTTGAATGGTTTATGAAGCTCCCGGAAGGTTCCATCAAGAACTGGGGCGACTTGGAGAAGCTGTTTCTAACACGCTTCTTCGAAGATGATTCGGAGGTCACAATGCCTACCCTTTTAGCTACAAAACAGCGAAAGGGAGAGTCCGTCAAGTCTTTCGTAGAAAGATTTCGGAACATGGCACTCCGATGTCCAAGCGGCATGACCCAGGCCACCCTGGTGGAAACATGTCGCCATAATCTCCAAACCTCACTCCTTGCTCAAATAGGAGTTGCTGAAAGCCGCACCTGGAAACAATTAGTCCAGCAAGGTGAACAGGCTGAGGAGATTGTCGCCCGCGTCAGAGCGGAAGAAGGCAAGCCCAGGCCAGAGAGGTCGACAAGGCGTGCACCAGACACATCCCTCCAAACCAAGCGGAAGGATAATTTGGCGACGGAGACCAAATCTCCCACCAAACCTCAAACAGGCAGGGCAAGTGGCTCTTCAAGCCAGCCACGCCCCAACAAGCAGTATTCCTTCAAGGAGGAACACGTCGATTCGCTCTTCAAGCTACTCAACAAGAGCAATCGACTGAAGCTCCCTGAAATTAGGCGCCCGGAGGAGGTCGGCAAGACCGACAATCCACCTACTGCTTATACCACAGGATGCTGGACATCCTACCAAAAGCTGCTATGTCTTTAAGGACATCCTTCAAGCTCTGATTGACGCGGAGGTATTAAAACTCCGACCGGAGCAGAAGAAGATGACGGCCAACATGACGTCGATTCTCCAGTTTGGGACACGACCCCCGACACCCGTGGGGTGATCTCTGTCCCGAAAGGAGAACTGAGGGTGGTCAACACAGACCCTCATCAGCAGCAGGAGAAAGGCTTGGTACCCGTCTCTACACCTCGAGGGGAAATCATGTGGTCCACCCTGACCTCGTCGACGAGCAACAATGGACGACTGTGACCAACAGGAAGTCCAAAGGCAAAGGGAAGGCTTCATCTTGCCATGTGATATGCGCCTCTTCTCGAGAAGCGGACACTGATGTTCCCTCGCTGACTGACTCAGAAGAGGAAACAATAGTCCTGGCCGCAGAGCCCAGCCAACCTACGGCAGGGACCCGTTCAGGACAGGCATACTTGAAGCAGTACGGCGAGACAGCAGCGGCTTCTCCGCAACCAGCCGTGGAACCAGCCAAGCCCTCCTCTAAACAGCCTGGGGAGAAGCAGAAAGAAACTCGGTTTTCTCGAGTTCTTGCGAAAGGTGTAACGGAAGAATCCTCGACACCTTACCGCTTCGACGTCTTGGCTCACTGGCCAACATCCCGGCACGCATTACCTTGTATGAGCTCCTGAGGCTATCAAAGTCAACCAGAGAGGCTCTACAAGAAGCTCTGGCAAATGCTGAGGTCTTTATGACCCGCGTGCCAAGGGAGGAAGATGAAGAGGATTGCCTCCACACCTCCCCAAGTGCTCCCTGCATCACCTTCACAACAGATGACATGCAGGTTAAAGGGAAGCATGACCGACCCCTATACTTCACAGGGTATATTGGGTCATCCGAGGTGAACCGCATCCAGGTAGACCCAGGGTCCGCGCTGAGCATCATACCTCGCCGGGTTATGCAGTTTTAGGCATTCCTACCCATCGTCTGAGCCCTACCCAGACGACTATTTACGGTGTTCAATGCCAACAGCTCCCGCCCAATGGGGAAGATCAAGCTCAAATGCCAGATCGGGAGCCTCAAGTCAGAAGTGACGTGTTACGTCATTGACGCGGACACTTCCTACAACCTGTTGCTGGGACGACCATGGATTCACCGCAATTCCATCGTTCCCTCTACTCTCCACCAAGTCATGAAATACATTGACGAGAGTGGACAGGTCCGAACGTTGATTGCCGAAAGGCATCCGTTTAAAGGGGTTGAAAATTATTTCACGGACTCCCTCTTATATCAGGATCCGGAGGAGACTAATGAAACCCACAACCAGAGGAGCCAGACTCTGGTAATGAAGCTGACGTTGAGCCTGAGAAAGAAGAGTGCCTGTGGGAGTTGGAGCCCATTGTAAAGAGCACTAATAAGCTCGATGTTGATACCACCGACGATGCGGGTGGTTGGTACATTAATGAAGATTTAGACTTTGCGTATTTCCCTGTGTATGTTTCCGATTCAATACCGTCGGATACCACTAACGACATGGACGATGACCTCTGGTCGGCAATAGATGCCTTGACATCTTTGCATGTACCGGTGAAATCATCCTTCGGGACATACCAAGATAATGGTGACGCGCAAGAGTCTGTATTCATGGTTCCAGCCGGACGAAAAGGCCAAAGACCAATACTTTTTGGGCGAATCGCATCTGAACCTATGTCCCACGAAGAATCGGAAGGTGAGGATGAATCCCCTCAGTTCGATCATTATGAACCAAGAACGCTCAAGATGATGAAGCGCATGGGGTATGATCTAACCACAGGCCTGGGTTGAACTTCGGAAAAGGAAGAAGAACACTGCTTCGATCCTTTGTACCGAAAGGGAAAACCCCTGATTACTATCATCGGACGCGCCGGGGGTTGGGCTATATATCAACTCCAGTGCCATCAGCCTCTGATTCGGAGAGACTGTCAAGTCATGACTGCTCATCAGACACGTCGTCATGGGAATCAGATGTCAGTGTCGGCAACATCTTCAAAGGGCTTTCAGTAAACATGATTTCGACAAGCCATCTGGAGGATGAAGATGAAGAAATGATCCAATCCGATACAGACCCTTGGATCAGACATTTGAATGCTCTTTGGGACATCCGCTTTGAACAGCGTGAGCCACCCACAGAAGACAAGGTTGTTCAAGTCAACCTAGGAGATGAAGACAATCCTAAACCCATCTTCATAAGTGACGGCCTGTCGCCTCCAGAGAAGAAGGATTTAATATCTCTTGTACAAGAGTATATAGATGTCTTCGCCTGGAATTATGAGGACATGCCTGGACTTGATCCTCAAGTGGCTATGCATCGCCTCAACATCAATCCGGACATGAAGCCCGTTAAACAACAGCAGCGACGGTTTCCGTCCAGAGATAATGGAGGCAATCCAATCAGAAGTCAGGAAGCTTATTGACTCCGGCTTTATCAGGGAGGAACAGCATCCCGACTGGGTAGCCAACATCGTCCCCGTCGCCAAGAAGAACGGGAAGATCCGGATCTGCATCGACTTCCGTGATCTAAACGAGGCCTGCCCCAAAGACGAATTCCCATTGCCAATCACAGATGTCATGATTGACAATACTTGTGGATTCGAGCGAATGTCCTTTATGGACGGGTTCTCAGGATATAATCAAATCAAGATGTATCCCGATGACGAAAAGCACACCTCCTTCAGGACACCTCTAGGGGTATATTGCTACACCGTCATGCCCTTCGGTCTGAAAAATGCGGGGGCAACCTACCAAAGGGCCATGAATGCCATTTTCCATCGGCAGATACGCAAAACGGTGGAATGTTATGTCGACGACATTGCGGTGAAAAGCCGCACTAAAGGTGATCACATAGCAGACCTGAGGGTGGTCTTCGACATCATGCGGGCTCATCAATTGAAGATGAACCCCACCAAGTCCTTCCTGGGGGTAGCCAGTGGCAAATTCCTAGGGTTTGTCGTGACTTCCACAGGAATCCATTTGGATCCGGAGAAAGTCCGCGCTATCCAAGAGATGCAACCCCCCAGAAGCCTCAAGGAGCTCAGAGGATTACAAGGACGATTGGCATACATCCGCAGATTCATTTCAAATCTCTCCGGGAGATGCCAACCCTTCGCTAAGCTGATGAAGAAGGGCGTTTCGTTCATTTGGGACGACGCTTGCCAGCAAGCATTTGAGGAGATCAAGCACTACCTCACCCAACCACCAGTCCTGGCAGCTCCGGTATCCGGAAAGCCTTTCCTGGTGTACGTCCGATCAATGGATCATTCTTTGGGAGCTCTTCTAGCTCAGAATGATGACCAGGGGCGAGAAAAGCAATCTACTACCTAAGTAGAACGATGATCGGAGCCGAACATCGGTACAACCCGATCGAGAAGGAATGTTTGGCACTGGTGTTCGCCATTCAGAAAATGCGACACTATCTGGTGGGCCAAACCATAAATGTCATATCCAAAGTCAACCCCCTGAGGTTACTTATGACAAAGCCTTCTTCACTAAATGGCGGCTGGCAAAATGGGCCATATTGCTATCACAATATGAGATGCATTTTCTGCCACAAAAGGCTATTAAGGGACAAGCGGTGGCGGACTTCTTAGCTGAACACCCAAATCCCAGGGCAGCCAAACTCTACGAGGATCTCCCAGACGAGGTCGCCGAAGCCTGCCTGACCCAGACATTGTTCGAAGGACAAGTATGGCAACTTTTCTTCGATGGCGCATCGAGAACAAGCTCTAAGGGCATACAGTTGCGGGGGTAGGAGTAGTACTCGTCTCCCACAAAATTACGTGATTCCCGAGCTATCTCGTTAACCGAGCCCTGTTCCAACAATGTGGCGGAATACAACGCTCTTTTGATTGGGATGCAATTCGCCGATGAGATTGGCGTTAAAAATCTCGAGGCATACGGTGATTCTAAACTCATCGTCAGCCAAGTTCGCGGAGGGTATGAGGTCAGGCATGAAGATCTAGTACCCTACTACAACGCGACAATCCACATGGCCGAGAGGTTTTCAAACTTCTACATCGACCATGTACCGCGCAAGCAAAATGCGCATGCAGATGCACTTGCATCCCTTGCTGCCTCCTTAGCTCTTCCAGCTGGAGCAATTGCGAAGGTATTCGTCTACAGCCACGACCTATACTGCCCAAAAAGTCCCCTCGGAGACTACCAGAGGTCAACGGGAGATCGTCGCGGTAAGGAAACACTTGAAGTGTCGACCGATCCAGAACTTAAAGACTGGCGATTCCCCTACATTGATTTTGTCTTGTACGGCATCTTGCCCGAGACACCAGGGAGGCGGCTGCCATCCAAAGGAAAGCCTCCAAATTCTACTACAATGCGATTTCGCGAACATTGTATCGTAGATCGCATGATGGGATCCTGCTCCGGTGCCTCTCATTAAAAGAAGCCCACGAAGTGTTGAAAGAAGCCCACGATGGTACTTGTGGAGCTCATCAACCTGGCCCGAAGCTGGCAAACCGACTCCAAAGATTGGGTTACTACTGGCCCAAGATGGTTGCCGATGCTGTTGCCTATGCAAAAGATGTCACGCCTGTCAAATACATGGCGATTTCATCCATCAAGCACCAGGATACCTCCACTCTACGACCTCTACCTGGCCGTTCGAAATGTGGGGGATGGACGTGGTTGGTCCTATCAGCCCACCATCATCAAAGGGACATCGGTTCATCCTAGCGATAAACGATTACTTCTCAAAGTGGGCCGAAGCTATCCCTTTGAAAGAGGTGAAATCTTCTAACGTGATCAAGTTCGTGAAACATCACGTTATTTACCGCTTCGGTGTGCCTCGGCGGATTGTCCATGACAATGGACCCCAGTTCATCAGCCAGGCTTTTCAGAGATTCTGCGCCAAGTTCAGAATCCAGAGTGTGTCATCAACGGCATACTATCCGCCCGCTAACGGCCTCGCAGAAGCTTTCAATAAGACTATTGGCAAGCTTCTCAAGAAATTCGTCTCGAAAAGTCAACGAGACTGGGACGATAAGTTGGGCGAATGCTTATGGGCCTATCGCACGACTGTGCGAACCCCAACTAAAGCCACGCCATTTTCCTTGGTGTACGGATGCGAAGCCGTCCTTCCACTGAAAATCCAAATTCCATCTCTTCGCGTCGCCTTGACAGCGGAAATGACAACAGAGGAGAAGCATCGACAGCGACTCCAAGAATTGGAAGCCTTGGACGACAAGCGTCTTCAGGCCCAACAACAAATCGAGCTTTACCAAGCTCGTATCACCAGAGCCTTCAACAAGAAAGTCAAATCGCGAACTTTCAGGAAAGGCGACCTCGTCTTAGCCGTCCGAAGACCCATGGTCATGACACACAAGACGAAAGGAAAATTCCAACCCAAATGGGAAGGACCATTTGTGGTAGAGTCAGTCTACTCAAATGGATCGTATCGCCTCATAACCTCAAATGGCGATACACTCATGATGCCAATCAATGGCAAATTCCTGAAGAAATACTATCCCTAGATGGCATTCTTCCACCGATCAAGTTAAAAATACACCTCTGATCAAACATCCGACGCCCTTGATGGCTAAGGATAGAGGAAAATGTTGGCTTTTAAGTCCAACATAAGTCTTCGACAACTCATCATGCTGAGGGGAATAGCATGGCTAGCCCAACTCAAACGGTAGTTGGTAAAGGCATGACAAACCCGTTGACAGCTGAGGATTTGCTAAAAATCCTAAGGGACACGTTCCCATTTGATCCGACGCCTCCGACGGCTAAGGATAGAGGAAAATGTTGGCCTTTAAGCCCAATATAAGTCCTCGACAACTCATCATGCTGAGGGGAATAGCATGGCTAGCCCAACTCAAACGGTAGTTGGTAAAGGCACCTCAAATCCGTTGACAGCTGAGGGTTTGCTAAAAATCCTAAGTGGATTTGATTCCACTCTTCCCTCCAAAAATCCCTTACCATTCTCATCCATAGAATGGTAGGACCACAAAATGCAATCATTACCATGTTAACACTATACCTCTGGTAATGAATACTCTTTGTCGAGTATAAACCTGGCTTGTTAACTCTGCATAGAGTAACAAACTCTCAAATTTGCCAAGTTAACACTATACCTCTGGCACCTCAAATTCCACTTGTCAATTCTCATCAATAGAATGACAGGTCCTCAAATTGCTCCTATCGCAAGCAAATTCTTGTCAAGTTAATATCACACCTCTGATAAACTACTGTTTAAGTTAACATTACACCTCTAAGCAGTACATCGAGTGCCTGTCAAGTTAATATCACACCTCTGACAGTTACCTTTCTTCAGACTTCCATATCGAAGCTGAAATAGACGATGCCAAGTTAACACTACACTTCCAGCATCCGAGTCATTGCTAAGTTCAACAATACACCTATGGCTATGACCTTTCCTCGACTTCCTTGTCCAAGCCGAGATGAACGATGCCAAGTTAACACTACACTTCCAGCATCCGAGTCATTGTTAAGTTCAACAATACACCTATGGCTATGACCTTTCCTCGACTTCTTTAAGCCGAGACGACTAATGCCAAGTTCAACATTACACCTCTAGCATTTCTATCACTGTTAAGTTAAACATCACACCTATGACAGTGACACCCTCAGTTTTCCCAATAAAACTGAGATGCTGATGAGTTAGGTTAATATCACACCTCTAACTCACATCCTTGTCAAGTTAATATTACACTTCTGACAAGACTACTTCTAAACCGTTAAGTTAATATCACACCTCTAACGGTAAAAATCTTACTAGATTCCCCACGAGTCTAGTTTCATTTGATATTCTCCCCAACCGAGTATCAAATTCATTCTGGAGGCAGTGTTGGTTAACATTACACCAATAAACAATGCTTCCATCAAAATCCCCAGCTGATCTTAAATCAAGTAATCCCAAATCCTTGATAAAAGTTCACCTTCTCTGGGGGTACGCGCTCCACTCGTCACTTTCTTTTATAAAGTGGCGGGTCCACCAAAATTATTCTTTGCTTCTAAAACAAAACGTTCAAGACAACAGAAAGAAGCAAAAAGAAAAGTGTCACTTTTATTCATATCCAAACACATGAAAGTGATACAAAACGCTCTCTTATACAATAAGATTGAGTGTTACAATTAAGGAGTACAAAGAAGTCCCTCTCTCTCTCTGAGGCCGTACTCACTCCTTGAACCGCATCTGATCCAGGTGCACAATTGGAGCCGGTTGCACTTTGATGCGTGACGCCAACTTCGAAAGCGCCGTAGCAGCCCGTTGCTCCTCAAGCTCCTTTTTGAGGGAGACAAGTTTCTCCTCATTTAGCGCAAGAACAGCTTCCGCCTTGGCAATAATGTCCCGAGTTCTGAGGATGACCTGCTCCGTGCTCTGCACATTGAGCTCAGATTCCCTCGAATCTCCGGCTAATTTTTGAAATTCAGCCTTGGAATATTCAAGGTCACGGATCTCGGCAGTGATCTGCGCCTCCGCCTCCTGTCGCTCCCGTTCCTGAGCAGCTAGGAGCCTAGTCAGGATGGCCTGGGCCTCGCCGGAAGAACCTGCATCTTCCAAAGATTCCAGCTCCCGCAGGTTATCTCCAAGTTGCTCTACCACCCGTAGGCATGCCCTGGCAAGTGAAGGGCCTCCCGCCAATTCGACGCTCACGGCCATATTTTCAAGAAGCCTCTGGGCGAACTGGAAGGTGCTGTGTCCACGGAAGATGAGATCAATACATGATCCCATCGAGGTGAAGAATTGTTGCACCATCTGACGTGCCAGCTCCCCATGTCTTCACCACCTAAGAAGCTTCCCGACCCTTTTTCTGTCACGGGATAAGGGATATAGGGCGGGTCTTCTCGCACAAGAGCCGTGCCGGCCGTCGATGTGGCAAGAACAAGACTACCCACTGGCGCTTCCTGGAGCGCTGCCTCTGCAGGAGCTTCCACGACCAAGGAAGGAGCTGTAAGCACAACCTTTTCAGAAACTCCCACCGAGGATTGAGCTGTGTGGCCTTCTGGAAGGGTGCTGATCGTCAGACTCCCCACCTGAGCCCCCTTAGTCAGAGCTGCCTTACTAGGTTCGAGGTCCAGAGGCGTCAAGTCCTGTAAAAGGGGAGTCTCCTCAGCTTCAGCAGTAGCCTTCTCCACCGGCGGAGTAAGAGCCTCCTCAGCCTCAATGGTTGTTTCCCCTCCTGGCAAAGGGGAAGGCTCCCCAACTTCAACAGCTGCCCCCTCCGAGGTTATCTCAGCGGCCGAAGCCTCAATCCCCTTGGGCTGGGTCAACTCTGTTTCCATCACCTCGACAGGCGAAGAAGTTATACCTTCAGCAGGGATTATAGCCGGCGGTTCATGGCCGTAGTCGACTTTATCTCCAAAGTCGCTTTCCGTATCAGACGCGGAAGACGACAGTTCAACGCAAAGGTCCTCGGTGACCGGAGCCTTGCCACCAATCACCCCAGTGGTAGGACTAGGGTCGATTATCCGAGCGCTGGAGATGAAGACACTAGGAGGCCCTGACTGCTGAGTATAATCCCACGTGCTCAAGCAGATCTCCAAGATCGGAGAGGGCGAAACCCACCATCCTGCCCCACCAAGAATTCTCCGTGGAGTGGGCCCATCCTGGCAAATGGAACTTGGCCGGATAATCACCCTCTGCTTCTATGAACGAGTTGAGGAAGGTGGTGGCAAGCTGCGGGATCTCTCCGACTGGAAGCTCAGACTTGCGTGACCCGGGAAACAAGCCGAGGACCGCCCGGTCATGGCAATCATGACGGTATACGTTCTGGGATTTGAAATTCCCAAGGGTAATCTCAGAGATATCCCGGGACACGTCCCACTTCATCTTCCGAAGGACGGACAGATGTTGGAGATAAGACAACGGGAGCATCCTCTCCATGGCTGGAAGGAAGTATCTCCTCTCCCCTATCTGACGGAGCCACCTGTAATTCCCGTCATACATTGGGTTGCCACCGTCGTTGACATGATCTCCAAAGAAGAAAGCAGGCTTCTCCAGCTTGATGTGGGTATCCGTTGCGAAGACTGCATCGGTCATGAGCACCCGAGAAGTCCTCTCATTAACATGGGCAATCATTTCCCTGCGAACTGGCGACCTGTCAGCAGTCACAGGTATGGTCCTTCGTAGTGCAAAAGACAGACGGTGGTCGGCACCACCCACGCGGCCAAAATGGTGCATCTTGGCAAGTGAACCTGAAACATGCGGCACTGCAAAAGAAAAAGACACTTGGTCAGATACTTTGCCAAAAATAAGGGAAGACGCTAAGTGTTCATAATTCAAAACGCAGCCGAGACATTGGACGCAGGAGTTATCATCCGCGTCCAGACCTGCGAACTTGCACCAAAACGCAGAAGAGATACTGGACGCAGGAATTTTTCGAATCCGCGCCCAGACCTGCAAAGCTGCGTTCTACAAACCAAGACTTATGAAAATTCGAAGTACTTGGACTCAAACGCCAGATTCTACAAAATCGGCGGTTGAAGACACAGAACGCAAGGATCAAATCCGCGTTCTGCAAACCAAGACTTGTGAAATTTCAAAGTGCTTGGACTCGGACGCCAGCGCCTGATGGCACAAAACGCGGCACAGAACGCATGGATCAAATCCGCGTTCTGCAAATCGCGTCCAGAGACCTTCACAATTAGAAATATTCTAAGTGAAGGACCCAGAGTGCAGAGTTCACTAGCGTCGGATCATCAGGCCCGCGCCCCGGTTATCATCTCAAGGACAGCGTCCGAGAATCAAACACGATCTTGTGTTAAAGGTCCTTAGGGTTCTATGAACATATTTTAATGGCGGAACCCACACCGAAGGTACATTTTTACCTCGAAAAACACCCTCCTGCGCAGAGGAAGCATCTCTCTCAGCCTCGGCGACGGTCGCCCTTGAGGTCGATGCAGTCGGTTTTGTCTTGGGAGCCATTGAAGATCAAGAAATCCGAGCGAGGAGATGAATAGTTGGAGAGAGAAGGAAGTTCTTTTTCTCAGAGAATGCGTTCGTTCGGAGAAGAAGATACATCTCTCTAACTGTTGCCTTTTATAGGCACAGAGATTCGCGAAGATACGCAGCGTTTGGCCCAATAAACGCTGCAGCGAATCGCTGCCTGACGCGTGGAGCCAAATCATTGTTTGAACAGGGAAGATCATGCGTCGCGACCCCGCCACAAGTCAGAAGTTGACACGTGGAGCAGTTCATTTAATGAACCGGGGGATCCGCGCGCCAAAAGGCGAAATCTCGCCGTTTCCCCAGGCCAGCTGGCGGCGTAATCATGACATGGCACAGGTGCGCGTCCCAAAGTACGCGGCTCTTCGGTGGACATGCCCCGTCAGCATCATCATAAATGCACCCAGAAAATCGCGTCTGCATTTCAAGAGATGCGTCTCTCCAAAGTCCGCGTCCCCTCAAACAGTCGCGTCTTTAAAGCAGTCTCTGCTTTTTCAAAAGGGAACCTGCGTCCAGTCTCCTGCTTCTGCAAGTCAGTTCAACAGTACACTGACGCAAACAGACAACCAACCACTCCCGGCCAAAAGCGCACCCGTGACAGACTAAAAGCAATCGGGGAGGTCTAGACTGTGTATCTAGACACTCAACACGATCAACTCTGACGGCTTCAAAGAGTTCAACAGTACACTCACGAAGACCAATTCCAGATAAGATCAAACCCGAAGCATCAACAGTCCAGTCATAAACGCGAACACGGCTAAGATCCAAAGTATTCCGAAATCCGTCCCATTCAACTGCGGAATATCAGAAACTTTGGAGGGGGTTCTGTAGGCTGTCTAAAAATGACTAACAGACCAGCCATTAAGGAAGCAGAGTCTCAAACTCTAGACGCGAGGAATCGATGCTCGCGTCTCAGCATTAAGACGCGTTGGCTCTACACCCGCGTCTCAACGTTCAGACGCGTCGGCCCGAAGCCCGCGTCTCAGCATCAAGGCGCGTCGGCCCGACGCCCGCGCCTCGGCATCCAGACGTGAAGGCCTGAAGCCCGCGTCTCAAACTTCAAGGCGCGTTTGGCTCGACGCCTGCGTCTCAAACTTCAAGGCGCGTTCGGCCCAACGCCCGCGTCTCAGTTGCAACTGCCCTGATTGCGGGGCCAGTCACCGCGCATGTAGCGGGTAGTGGCCCCTCATTCGGGAGCGTTTTCAGGAGGCACCTTCACCCCCTGAGACCCCTATAAATAGTCCCATTCGCCACGCGAAAAAGAAAAGGGAGGGATCATCAAGGATCGGAGCTTTTGGAGAGACACACAGGGATAGAGGCTTGAGAGGATCGAAGCTTGGCAGAAGATCAGAGTTTTGAAGAGAGAGAGCTTTGAGATAGGGCATCATCAAAATCGATCGAATCCAGGCAGAAGGATCATCAAGAGAGAAGCACGACTCTTCAGCGAGCTTACTGAGTACTAGCCGCTCTTCGCCTACCTCCTCTTTGAGAGTTTTGGTAGACGGGGCTGAGTTACTCTTTCTACCAACCGAAGAGAAGACCCCCGACGGTCCAGGACGGTCATCTGGTCAACGGAGAACAAGATTCACTCTCCATCGCCACACGAAGAACCCAGCTTTAAACAAAGGGAAGATTCAGACATCCTCCCTCCCTTGTAACTGGAAAAGAGGGAAGAGTAGTTCTTTTGGTTGTAATCGTTTCGCTTGAATCAAGGAAATCTTTTACAGCTAAAACCACTTTCTCCGACCACCAAAGTTTTCCGGCCCCTACAGCATCCACCAAGGAATCTCAAAGAGCTCCGAGGCTTGCAAGGCAGATTAGCCTACATCAGAAGATTCATAGCAAATCTTTCGGGCCGTTGCCAGCCCTTTTCCCGTCTCATGAAAAAGGGTATTGCCTTCATATGGGACCAAGCTTGTCAAGAAGCCTATGAAGACATTAAGAGGTATCTCACAAAACCTCCGGTCTTAGTGGCCCCTACATCAGGGAAACCATTCTTGCTTTATGTAAAAGCTCTGGACTACTCCCTCGGTGCTCTCCTCGCTCAAAAGGACGACAATGGCCATGAGCAGGCCATTTATTATCTGAGCAGGACTCTCATAGGAGCGGAATCTCGCTACAATCCTATTGAGAAAGAGTGTTTAGCTCTCGTCTTCGCTGTCCAGAAGACACGACATTATTTGGTTGGCCAAACCATACATGTCATCTCCAGGGTGAACCCTTTACGTCTTCTCATGACGAAGCCAGGGTCGCTGAATTCAAGGTTGGCTAAATGGGCACTTCTGTTGTCTCAATACGACATGACCTTTACTCCTCAGAAGGCAGTTAAAGGCCAGGCCCTTGCAGAGTTCTTAGCTGCTCATCCAGTTCCAGAACATTCAAAACTTCACGAAGACATCCCTGATGAAGTCTTCGAGTCTAATGCAACCTCAGCAGAGGAAGTGTGGCAGATGTTCTTCGACGGAGCATCGCGGATGGGCCCCAAAGGGAAGATTATTGTCGGAGTGGGGGTTGTATTCATCTCCCCACAGGATCATATCCTTCCCAGAGCATTCTCCTTGACAGAATCATGCTCTAATAATGTAGCGGAATATAATGCTCTGCTCATCGGCCTCCAGCTCGCCCAGGGAATGGGGGTACGCTACCTCGAAGCTTATGGCGATTCAAAACTGATCATCAATCAGGTTAAAGGCGAATACGAAGTCCGCCATGAGGATTTGGTGCCCTATTACCATACAGCCATCGAATTGGCTAGCCTATTTGAAGGCTTCTACATCGGGCACGTGTCCCGATCTCAAAGTACCAAGGCGGATGCCCTCGCTGCATTAGCAACAACGCTAGCCTTACCGGCCGACACCGAGTATCACCTCACAGTCGCAACCCGGCATCTCGTATGCTCCAAGCATATGCTAAGGATCCAAGAGGTCCATAATATCTCCGTGGGTCTTGAGCCGAGGGATTGGCGCTTCCCTCTCATTGACTACGCTCTGCACGGTCTGCTTCCAGACGATCCCAAAGAAGCGGCGTCCATCAGACGAAGGTCGCTCCGTTTTCACTATGATCCAACCTTGAAGACACTTTACCGTCGTTCATATGACGGTGTCCTCCTCCGTTGTCTCTCTCATTCAGAGGCACAGGAAGCGCTCCAAGAAGCGCACGACGGCATTTGCGGAGCTCACCAGCCGGGTCCAAAGCTTAAAGACAGGCTGCACAGACTTGGGTACTACTGGCCGACCATGATGGCCGATGCCACCCAATATGCACGAAGGTGTAAAGCGTGCCAAGTCCATGCAGACTTCATTCACCAACCTTCGGAATTGCTCCACCCTACTGCTGCTTCATGGCCATTTGAAGCATGGGGAATCGATGTCGTAGGGCCAATCAGTCCCTCTTCGGCAAGAGGTCACCGGTTTATCCTGGCAATAACCGATTACTTCTCAAAATGGGCAGAGGCCACACCGTTGGCCGAAGTTAAAACCTCCAATCTGGTTAGCTTCATCAAA
The DNA here is from genome assembly GCA_038442645.1 of Agave tequilana. Classification (NCBI taxonomy): domain Eukaryota; kingdom Viridiplantae; phylum Streptophyta; class Magnoliopsida; order Asparagales; family Asparagaceae; genus Agave; species Agave tequilana. Next base: position 21,589 of record JAVJIF010025277.1, on the reverse strand, counting down.
CACCATGTCATCCATCGATTTGGTGTACCCAGACGGATCATCCATGACAATGGTCCCCAATTCGCAAGCCAAGGGTTCTATCGGTTCTGCGATAAATACCGAATTCAGAATGTGGCTTCAACCGCCTACAATCCTGCCGCCAACGGCTTGGCAGAGGCATTCAACAAGACAATCATCAAGCTGCTCAAGAAGTTTGTCTCCTCGAACAAGCGAGATTGGGACGAAAAGCTCGGCGAATGCCTTTGGGCCTACCGGACTACGGTTCGGACACCGACAGGTAATACGCCTTTCTCCCTGGTATATGGGTGCGAAGCGGTCATCCCATTGGAAATCCAGGTGCCATCATTGCGGGTAGCCTTGACTACTAAGATGACATCAGAAGACAATGATCGCCTGCGTCTTCAAGAGCTCGAAGCCCTAGACGAGAAGCGGCTACAAGCTCAGCAACACATCGAGCTATATCAGGCTCGGATGTCAAAAGCCTTCAATAAGAAGGTCAAGCAGAGAGTCTTCCAGAAAGGAGACCTGGTCTTAGCCGTCAGACGACCGATGATCATGACGCATAAGACCAAAGGCAAATTTCAGCCTAAATGGGAAGGACCGTTTGTGATAGAGACAGTCTATTCAAACGGAGCATACCGCCTTACAACTGCAGATGGCGACCTCCTCATGATGCCGATCAATGTAAATTCTTAAAGAAGTATTATCCTTAATCAAGGATCTCGCTCTCGATCTGGTTAACATTACACCTCTGATCGAGATCCGCGCATCCGGAATACGCACAAAGGGAGCCTCTCTCTTTCTCCAAGCTCCATCAAACCCGTTGATAGCTGGGGGTTTGCTAAAAATCCTAAGGGACCTGCTCCCATTTGATTCCCTCTCTAGAATCACCTACCAATTCTCATCCATAGAATGGTAGGACCACATATATTCCGCTGTTATGTTAACATTAAACCTATGACAGCAATCCCCTCGTTTCTCCCCGTGAGAATGAGCCCACCAAAATCACCTACCAATTCTCATACATAGAATGGTAGGACCACATATATATCTCGCTGTTACGTTAACATTAAACCTATGACAGTGATTCCCTCGTTTCTCCCCGTGAAAACGAGACTTTTCCCGAACTCCATTGCAATTTTGAGCTTAGTGGCGTCTCAATTGGTTACGTCATTGCGACCTCTGAACCAACAGACAGCTAAGTCTCAATCCCGAGTCCTGTTGACATTTACAAAAGACAGGTCTCGATACTCGTTAAAATTTACAAAAGACGAGTATCACCTATTTTGAGCTTGGTGGCTTCTCAACCAGTTACGTCATTGCGACCTCTGAACTGGCAGATTGCCAAGTCTCATCTACCATTGAGCTTAGTGGCGTCTCAATTGGTTACGTCATTGCGACCTCTGAACCAACAGACAGCTAAGTCTCAATCCCGAGTCCTGTTGACACTTACAAAAGACAGGTCTCGATATTTGTCGACATCTACAAAAGACAAGTATCACCCATTCTTGAGCTTGGTGGCTTCTCAACCAGTTACGTCATTGCGACCTCTGAACTAGCAGATAGCCAAGTTTCATCTACCATTGAGCTTAGTGGCGTCTCAATTGGTTACGTCATTGCGACCTCTGAACCAACAGACAGCTAAGTCTCAATCCCGAGTCCTGTTGACATTTATAAAAGACAGGTCTCGATATTTGTCGACATCTACAAAAGACGAGTATCACCTATTTTGAGCTTGGTGGCTTCTCAACCAGTTACGTCATTGCGACCTCTGAACTGACAGATAGCCAAGTCTCATCTACCATTGAGCTTAGTGGCGTCTCAATTGGTTACGTCATTGCGACCTCTGAACCAACAGACAGCTAAGTCTCAATCCCGAGTCCTGTTGACACTTACAAAAGACAGGTCTCGATATTTGTCGACATCTACAAAAGACAAGTATCACCCATTCTTGAGCTTGGTGGCTTCTCAACCAGTTACGTCATTGCGACCTCTGAACTGGCAGATAGCCAAGTTTCATCTATCATTGAGCTTAGTGGCGTCTCAAGTGGTTACGTCATTGCGACCTCTGAACCAGCAGACAGCTAAGTCTCAATCTCGATGCTTGCTGACATTTACAAAAGGCAAGTATCTCCCCTTTTAGCCCCGCAAAGGGCTAACCTCGAGACTGCCAACATCTCAATTGGTTATGTCATTGCAACCTCTGAACCAACAGACAGTCATGTCTCATTATCCAAACAGCAGAAGTCAAAAGGAAAATCTTATATTAAAGCCAAAAGGATGGGATACATGGGGGAGCCTATAGGCGTACATGATAAGATCGGATCCGATCCCGAGCGAAGCTAGCCTCGTTCTCCTGTCATCAGCAGCCTGGGCCAGCGCCTGTGATCTTAGCTCAGCCTCATCGAAGTCCACCGCCTGAGCCAGACGAGCCTCGACCTCCGCCAAAGTCGCCCTCTGTGACGACTCCTGCCGTGCTAATTCCTCACTTTGAGCCCTAAGCTGCTTAAGCCGCGCAGTCTCTTCAAGACGCACCGGTGTAGCCTTGGATAAGAGGAGATTTGCTTTCCTGATCATCTCCTCGGCCATTCTAATCTTATCTTCGGCATCAAGAAGAGCACTGGTGGAAGCGTCAATTGCACTCCCAACCTCTACTCGCTCTGTCTCCAAGGACTTCAAGTCAGAGGAGATAGCCTCAGCGGCCTCTTGAGCAGCAAGCCGAGCTTCGCGCCTTTGCGCGACAAGATGTGAGAGCCGTTCATCAGCCAAAGACGCTGCGTCTGAACTATAGAGGCGGCGCCATTCCTCCACGTCCTTCTCAAGGTCATCTACCAGGAGTTCCAGAGCAGTAGCTTGATGGTACCCCTCAAAGTCCCGGATACACTCAATGCCACGGGAGAGGACCATCTTCAGCTTCGAGAATGGCACAGGCGAACCCTTCAAGACTAGACCGATAGTCTGCTCCAAACTGTTATAGAAGCTGTCGACCAGATTACCGATGAAATCATTCTCAGCTTCATCAACCCTTGAGACAACCTCGGAGCAATCTATCAACCCAGTCGACACCGCCGCAGAAGAAGAAGCGGGAACGTCGACAGCAGCAGGGCAAGCCAAAGGTGACCTCGGCGGAGTCCTCAGCGACACCAGCACGCCAGCCACCGCGGAGGTAGGACTGGCAACCACCTCTCGAGCAACAGGCTCAACCACCTGAGTTGGGGAGGCAGGGCTGGTGATCACCCTCAACTCCATACTCGCCGGCATCTCACTCGGGAGTAAAGGCATCTGTGGGACTGCCGTCTCCACAACCCCCGACCTCTCAGTTGTCATGGGCTGATAAGAGGGGAGGTCGCCATACAGCGCGTCCAACATGGCAACATCCGCCGCGGACGAAGCACTCAACCTACCCTCTGATCTTCCAGGGGAAGTCTCCGGCTCCTTCAAAGCCAACGCACCTTGAGGCCGAACACCTGCAACAAAGCCATGGTCAAAAAGCGGATGCAGTAAATAAGAGGAGATCAAAAGGTCGTCATTTTACCAAAGGCTGATGTTACTTCGTCAGCCTCATCAGTCTCTAGCGGTTCCATCGCGAAGTTCTTGCCAGAATCAACGCGGATAGCCGGCCTGCTCGCCGATTCCTCCGCAGACCACCCGGTAGAGCTGGATGCCATAGGACTTCCTTTAGAAGTCCCAGCGCCCGACGGACCAATGTCGGCCACATCACCTCCACACTCCGAGCGAGCAAAGGAACCAGCTGCAGTTCCATAAGCGAATAGAGGATCATACTGGTCCCCTTGCTCTCCAATTGCCTCAACTCCTGCAACAAAAAGCAAATGATGAGTTATTCAAAGTGCGCTGAAGGCATATTAGACGAGGCTAATCTTACCAGTAGTCGGTTCAGCAACCGACGGCTCAGCCACTAATGGAGCAGCAAAAGGAAGCGCAGTAGAGGGTTCGCCCTCTACCACAATTGTAGGAGCATGGCGACGGGGCCTCTTCGCCGACGACTTCCTACGGGATCCACTCCCACGCTTCCTCTTGAAGTGGACATCAGAGTCCTCTTCTTCCACTTCTTCCACATGTTGTGAGGGAGCCGTCCCCACTACACCAGAACCGGCTTCACGAGTATCAACTTCGTGGGCATCAGCCCTCGTCTCTGCCTCGAAGCGAGGGCTCCCCGCATCAGAAGCCCCACTGTCATCTACAACGATGAACTCCTCTATGCCAGGAACACGGACTAGTTTGCCCTCCATCTTATCAGAAGCTTTCTGCCTCATTCGGTGAGAAATTAACTTCACACCCGAACGGTTGGCATTAAACCCAGCAGGTGTAGAGTTCGAAGCTGCATACCATTGACAGAAACACAGGGTCGTCCAAAGGCCGGGATCCCTCAGCGGCGTGCGTAGCCACGCTCCAGTGCCATCCGCGGTAAAGAACCGCCAAGCACGAGCCCCATCAATAAGGCTCCCCATGAAAGCCAGGTCCGGATTGGGGTTGCCCACATACAACTGGTCATACCCAAATTGGCGGGCAAACCGGCTCGGGACGTAGGGCTCCAGGTAGCAGGTATCCCCACTCCTGTACAACAAATGCGAGGGCCGGATACAGACCAGCCACTCGAAAACACCCCGACTCATGGGAGACCGACCTGACTCCACATCATGGAATTCCTCGTTGTATCCTGCACCCCGCAGGTGAGGAAAGCAACGGAACAGGCTATAAGCGTCATAACGACGCACCAACTTACGGGCCTCGGCCACATAAGTTTTCTGCCACGAACGGCCTTCAAAGCGACGGAGAAGCGCCGTTTGAACACCCTGCGGAGGGTCTTTCCCAGCTCCAATCAAACTGGGGCAGTGCAAGGCGAACCACGCCATCAAGTAGGTGTACGGTAAACCTACCCTAGGATTGGGTCCGTCACAAGGCAAGACGGCACCCTTCCCTCGCCTTGACGCCATTGGTCTGCAGAAAGCCTCCGTCAGTGCACGAAGACCCCTCTGAATACAACACACCATGGCCGGGAGAAGACCCAGACGGTGGCCATGGACCAAGCGGACGGCAGGCAGCAGCACATTCGGGTGGACGATGTCACCCGAAGATGAAGGCACGACACACTTCTTTAACCAGATGGTTAAGAAGCCGGCCAGCAACGCCTTGCGAGACATAGGCCGACGGGCCTGATGGTGAAAGCTCCGAAGAACATCACCCTTCCCGAAAGGACCATCATCTTCTGCCACGACGATGTCCTTTTCAGCATGCACCTCCATCCTTACCAAGATGTCTTCTTCAACAACTCCGCAATGAGCTGCCTCAGGCGCACTGGTCATATCCGGGAACAAGTAGTTCCCCCAGCTCTTCAAGCTCTTCGAGCTACCCTTGCCACCAGTATGGATACTGGAACAGATATGCAAGTAGCACATCAACTCCCGATATGTCTCGAGCAGAGCTGGCTCCTGCTTCTCCAGAATAGCCAACTCCGCCTCACAGGGAAAGTACTCTTCGTATGGAAGAGACCCGAAGGGCAAAGCAGAGATCTCCCGCATCTCGTGCAGAGCCATGCCCAACTCACCAACTGGGGTGAAGAAAGTCCCCGAGGCCGGGCAATACAACTCAAGGATGGCGTAGAAGCACGCCACCTTCATCTCAATGCCGTAGCAGGTCGCCCTGACGGCCTCATGGAGGTTTAACCTCTCTAAATCCCCCTCAAAATGAGTGAGGATATAGTTGGTCAACTCCGCCCACCACGACCTAGGAGGGTGGACCCAACTGGGAGTCCTGAAATCGGTGGCGGGGTAATTCCCGTCAACTTCGCAGAACTGAGTGCCAAAGGTCGGCGCCGCAGCTGGGTTCTCTCCTACTGGAAGGTCCCGCGATACCTTCCCAGGGTATAGCCCATTATGCTACGAGGATGGCCCGCCCTCGAGTAACCGGACTGGAATGTTAACCTCCCGACACTTACAGACTCGGCGTTTAGACTCACGCCCCACGCCATCTTCCGAGCCTGAGTCGCGCTCGCGAAGGAAGACAAAGCAAAATGCCGCTTAGAGGACGGGAGATAGAATCTCTCGCCGTCCAACTGGAAGATCTACTGGCCTTCACCGGCCTGCAGCTGGCGATCTGGATCAGGAGCAGCATCCCCGAACATGAAGTCAGGCTTTCTGTAAGCCTGACGGTCGATATCTTCAAGTGGAGCCGTAGTCAAGATGCTCCGCATGGCCTGCGGACGACCCTCCTGGATGAGCGTATCCCGTATAAGGGAGCTCGACTCACTGAACAACGAAGCCTGCCCATAGAACTGCAAGCTGATGCTTCCGCCTGCTCGACTGGCTAGACCGAACAGACTGTTCTGGAGGCCGGAGGCGTGATGTACTGCAAAAACAGAAGTAAGCTATGATTAGTTCACCAATCAAGTGGATGCAAAAGCATAAAAATTCACTAAGGCATAGCCTCGCTCAGCGAGAAAAGCCAGCAAGGCGATAGCTTCGATGAAGCATGATCTCGTGGATGAAACTGCATCTTCGCAGGAAGAAATCCGAAGCACCAACTTCGCATAAGCAGGAAGTGGTATAGCCCTGAGGGCTGATGTCATCAAAAGGGCATTATGGTCAAAAGTCATCATGACTGAGAGGACTTATTCAAGTCCTTTTCCTCAAACAGTACGGAGACGGCCCAAGTAATGGCTTCGTGCGAAAGCCCAAAGAAGAACTGTTCAGTTCTTAACTCCCTGGTGCAAGCAAAATAGGGAAGTTGAAGGGAAACGAGTTTCCTGATAAGGACAGATCATACTCGATCGTCCTAATGGTCAAATATCGACTCCAAAGGAGCAAGACCACCATCTCTAAGAAGAGTCTCTTACCAACGACAGGTCGCTCGATGACCGGAGGAGGAACGCCCTCCGCTGCAGAAGTCGCTGCTTTCCTTACCCGCTCGTCTTTTGGGCGCCATTGAAGAGTTGCTAGAGTCCTCGAAGATCTCTGAATGAAAGGGAAGAAGAAGAGGAAGAGATAGAAAGTTCTCTGAAAAAAAGGAAGACCTTTCCATATTCAGCCCAATCGGGCTTTTATAGGCCAATCAGCGCCTGAAATGAGGCCTCGAAAAAAGGCCCATGCCGCCGTTTCGAATTAATTCGAAACAGCGCCCGAAGCGCCTTCCCGAGAAGCGCCGGTTCAACTCTACTAAGAGTTAACTTCGCACTAGTGCAAAAGTGCGGACTTCGCACAATCCTTCAAGGGCTTCGATGAAAAGCCTACCTTAGCCCTCTAAAAAGCGTGCTGCTCGCGGTACACACCAGTCTCGCGAAGACCATTCGAAGGAAGGACTATGTCCTTAGCTCCGCACACAGTTTAGCCCAGCAATGGCCAAACTCTCAGTGAAAGTAAGCAAAAGTCGGATGATCAGACGATGAACTTTCAATGATTCAAAAGCAAGGGTACATTTGATATTACATTAAAGTTGTGTTTCATATAACACACCAATTTGCCTAACAAGGTCATTCGCATACAAGCGGTTTTATCTGCTCCCAGGCCAGACCAACGGGACAGGAAGGGCCTTCCTCCTGCATAGGGCCGTAGTCAGTGGCGCCACAAGGACACGGTCATTTTCTCCACAAAATGGCAGATCTTGCCAGGCCATTTTTTGTTGAAGCCTGGCAATAAAAACCTATCGCCGCCAACACGATAGATCACGTATAATGGGAATCGGCAGTGGTACCAGTGATCTAACAGGCGCGATGCCCACTTTCCTGAAGTGGATCGCCCCCAAAGGCCACCAAAATTGAAAGTCGGCAATGATGTCAGTGATCTCACAGGTGACGCCCACTACCCCGAAGCGGATCATCTCCTACAAAGCGGCTACCAGCCTCACCTCAGAACGAATCATCTCGTATAAGAGGCTGCCAACAGCCCCTGGGACGCGCATCCGCTGCCCCGAATTGTTCCTCCTGCTTAAAAGTGAAGCTTCAACCGGGGAAGCATAAGGAAATTTCATGGTTTCTCCCATCAAGTTACCAGACTGGCAAGCATAGATCACTGCAAGGCAAATTAGAGCAAGTTAGCAGCCAAGCACAGAAAGAGCTGCAAAAACATTAAGTCAGATTCTTCAGCGGCAAAGTGATCCGACTTCAGTCAAAGCAGAGGATAAGCCCCGCCTGCGCAGCAACTATGGGCTGGCTCAGCAAACGCCAAGTCCTAGCCTCACCTCTATGGCAAAGTCAGACTGATCTTGTGAGGAACAGTCTCAACACTCACCAATGGCAAGACTGGCTCAACCTTTGAAGAGACCAAGTCCTAAGTTCTGCCTGTGTAGCGGACTTAACATGCAGTGATCTTTCTCTGATCAAATCAAGATGATAGCTTCACAGAAAGCTGTGCTGAAATTCTTCTCTGCAGATCAGCCAAGTGCAAGATGAAGAGCAAGGAAGCCAATCCCTAAAGTAGCTGTCAAAGCTAAACCAAGGGAGATGAATTCCCTAAAATCGGTGAAGTCGTTGAACGATCAAGACTTACTGGTCCTTGGCCGGTTAGACAACCAGAGTGGGCTTTCCCACTAATTCAGAGATCTGAGTATCTCTCACAACCAAGAGAAGAGAAGAAAGGCAAAACATTTCTCTTCAGAGGACCTCAAGTGTCCTATTTATAGGCCCCATGGCCTGAGCACTCTCACCCCAAGCGTGGAAGCACGAGCGCATTCAAGGCATTTATTGCGCCTTGATGGAAGGGACGGTTTTTCCCTTGGAACCGTGCAAAGGGAGAAAACGTCTCCCTCATGAAAGGCATTTATGGCGCCTTGAAGAAAGGGAATATCCTCCCTTGGAAACGTGCAAATCGAAGAACATCTCCCTCGATTGGCGCGAAAGAAGGAATGATCCTCCTCGTAACCGCCCCACGACAGTTGGCTTTGAAAAGGCAACAGGAGTTCCAAAGCGAACTTATTTCTTGGAAGCCCAGATGCGGAGCTACCCCGACGCGAAGCTACTTGCGAACCTGTGCAATTCTTCGGCGAGTCTATCCCAAAGCAGGATTGGAAGCGAAGCTGAACTCAACCATCATACTCCATACCACCATCACAGCAGTTCAAAGTATTTCGGAGTCTGAGCTATTGCAGACTCTCGAAAACTTTGAAGGGGGTCTTGTTGACACTTAAAAAAGACAAGATTCTCATTGGTCCGAACGATGTCTAAACTTGTTGACATTTACAAAAGACAAGGGACAAGACGAGCTGAAGACCAGTTTTCACCCACCTCCAAGGGACAAGGAAGCGGCTTGGACTCCACTGATCCAGCAAGCAGAACAGTGAACCCGGATTGTTTCTAAACAGACCTCAGCAGGTCTAAGATGCTAGCATTTAGCATTACATTAGCCCAAGGAGATAGCCTCGATTGAGAGGCTAGCATCATCCAACTTCGCCAGGAAGCTAACTGACAGCTTCGCCGAAAAGCCTCTTTTCGGACCTCGCCAAAGATTGCCTCTAGCTCCGCTATGAGCTTTAAAGCGGGCAGCTCCGCTATCAGCCTGCTACGGTCAACCTTTGACCAATCAAATCTCCTGATGAGATTGGATTCAATCAAATCTAATCCAATCAGGATTCAAATACGGCAGGTGATTGCCGCTATCTCTTGACTCTCTTGAAACGAGTAAGAGGATCAAGGAGAATCTCCCAGCGATATGGAAAGGATCAAAACAGATCAACCGACCTGCCAATTCTAGCTCCGCAGAAGCTATCCTAGCCTCTCAGCAAGGCTACTTTCCAGATTCAAACAGATTCGGTTCAATCTGTTTCCATATCTTCAAGGGGACGATTATACCCTTGCTCTCCCTATAAATAGCCCGTCAGGGGCACAAGGGAGAGAGGATCGCACAAAGGATCGCACAAGGGATCGCACAAGAGAGGATCGCACAAGCAGAGACTTCTTCATAACGCATCGTGCGTTCTCTAATTCAGAGACCTTCCAAGAGAAATACTTCTCTTTTCAGGGTGGTGATACCCTAGCAACCTCTTTTCTTCAAGGAATCTCCGGAACCAGGCGAGAAGGAATTCCTCACAGAAGGCGGTTTTGAGAAGTAGCAAGAGGGTTCTACCAATCCTCTATTCTCTGATTCCCGGAACCAGGCGAGAAGGGAATCTCATCGCTCGCATCGTCAAAGGGACAAAGTGGTCGCGCGCTGACCAGACTCCTATCGGCATATTTCCCCAGAATCTCTGAGGAGATCTACTTGTAATCTTTTGAGAATACTTGTAATTTAGCTCCTCAAACTTTTATTTGTAAGTTTTCCCCCTTTGCAAACATAATGGAAAACAACACCCACCCGATAAGAACTCCTCGACCATGAGTTTCCATCTAATATAATCAAACAGTATGCACAATAGTGACGTCGGGAACGCTTGTTATTGGGTTACTCTCTCGTTTGGATAATGGTACCCGTAGGCCATGTCCGGATGGGTTCGACTGGAGTGCAGGCTCCAGTATGAACCGCCAGTGGTATGGGACACTGGAAGAGAGTAATTAAAATACCAGGTGTTACTGATCGCTACTATTGTACAAATGATATGACTTTGACATGACCTGCCCGCTACATGTTTAGTTATACTTGTTACTGTTCCTGATCATTTATCTGCTATCATGTGACATGTATACATTGCTATTGTTCCTGTTTCCTGTTACACTTTCTTTAGTGCCCTACTACTCATGTACATGTATACTTTGTTACATTACCTGGTATATGTTACACTGTATGTAGTGGCATACTATGCATGTTCTGCATTGCATATATTTTATTGTTGCAGACATATGCTCATCTGCATGTTCACCTATATCACGTCACCACTATCATCTATCATGTTCATGTCTAGTACGTCACCACTAGACAACATTAGTTATTACATAAACTGGACACGACTATATATATGACCTGATAATAACCGGCTAGGTAGTGATGGTATTAAAAGTTGACCTGTTTATATCTTTGCACTGCTTCCATGTTTAACTCTTTCTACTGTATATATATATATCCTTATTATATGGTATCACTATTACAACAGCATGTATTATCTATTATTATTGTGCATTGCCTCCTTCAGTTTTATCACTCACTAGGTCGCTTTCTGACGACCCTGGGTTTGCATGCCCAGATTGGAGATCCGAGTTACCATAGCTTCAGAGAGTGTCTTGGAGTCACATGGGAGATTCCGCATCAGGACTATTCATAGGTATTTTAGTGCTTTATTTCTGTTATCTTATTTATCCTTGTTTTCATATCTGTTATGATCGCTGACCTCTTTCTGCAGGTATTCTTGTACTGCTTTCATGCTGGACCTCAGATCTATATGGAGGTATTGTACTGTACTGAGGCTTAACGTACGCGTGAGGATGTTTTCACCTCGCGTATGTACGTCGCCATAACGTCTCCGTATCCTTGAGATCGGGGCGTTACAAAGTGGTATCAGAGCTTAGGTTCACACCTGGTGTGGGTAACCACCTGGATCAATCCTTGAGCTCTTACCAACAGTACAATCAGGTTCAGATTAATTGATCTGTATCTGAATTTGGGGATTCCAGCAACGAGTACAAGAATACCATGACCTTGACGATTCATTCCTTGACTCGCTTATATTCTTTCCTTCCAGTTGTCAACCAGAACATCCGATTTTCTTCTCATTTTCCTTGCATCGTCTTGCTTTCCGTCCGTTAGGATTCGTTCACTACCATACTTCTCCATCCTGAGTTCCTTAGAAATAGTAGAGTGCGCAGCGGAAGTGTCGCGGACCCGTCACCTTTAGACTTTGGAGTTGAAAATCTTGTTCTCACACCTAAATGGAAATTGCGAGGACGCAATTTTTGTAAGGTGGGGAGAAATGTAATACCCTGCTCCCCGGTGTACGTATCACAGTTTCGGTGCGCGATACGACGTACAAAATTGATTTGACCTCTGTAGTAGTCCGATTGAGCTGATTTCAGTTTCTAAAATCATTTTCTAATATTTGAGATTTTTCAGGATTTTCTGGAATTTTTCTGGATTATTTTGGAAAATCCCTGTAGACGGTGTCGACCGATACCGATAATCGGCCTTACGATTTTTCTTTCTCAAACGGAGTTGTATTTTGAGAATCCGCTTTCACCGTGTATCTTAGAATCGGAGGATCTACGTTTGGGTATTTTTGGGATTTTTCCGAATTTATGAAAAATCCGGCCAAATCGGTGTTGCCCGTATCGGCGAAACCTTCCGGGATTTTTAATTTGCAAACCGGATCGAGTTTCTGCAAACTGTCTTCATATTACGTCTCAGGATAATATTCTCTATTTTTTGTAATTTTTGGGCACCGTTCAGAGCTAGTCGAATTTTGGGCCAATATTAAATTAAATATTAAATTTTATTTTCCTTTTTCTTTTCTTTTCTTCTCCCTTCTTTCTTCTTCGTGAAGCTTCTCCTCCCACCGCCATTGACCACCGCCTCTCTCCCCTTTTTAAATCCCCCTCCTCTCTCTCTCCTCTATTCTCTCTCTCACTCTCCCAAACTCTCTCTCTCCAAACCCTCTCTCTCTCTTCATCTCCCTCTCTCCCTCCATATCTCTCTCTCTCTCTCTCTCTCTGCGGTTCGACAGCAGGGGAGGCCGGCGGCACGTCGGAGGCCGGCGACGTCAGCGGCCGGCCAGGCCGACGAAGCTGGTGGGGGGCATCGGCCCACCCACTCCTCTCTTTTTTTTTTTCTCTCGCGTGGAGATGCGGCGCCGGAGCGGCGCCGGGGAGACGCCGGCGCCGGCGACGCAGTCGCGCCGGCGAGACGGGCGGCGACGCCGGTCGGGCGGCGGCGGCGGCCGCGTCTGGGCGGCAGCAGCAGCCGCAAGGCTGCTGCTGCTGTGGCTTCTTTGTGAAGGAAAACCCAATGGGTTTTGGGTTTGGGTTTAACCCAAACCCGGCCCATTTGCATCAAACCCGACCCATTAAAGGTACTATTACATTTAAGCCCCTGGTAAATTTCTAAATTACTTTTAGACCCCTATAAAATTACAAATAGCCCCTGGATAATTTCAGTTATTACATATTTAACCCCAGTTTATTACTTTCAGTATTCGGGCGATAACTGGAGCATCCGGACTCCGATTTGGACGATTCTGGATCCGTTGCGATCGTGAGAACGAGAGCTACAGTCCTGTAGCTAGTTAGTGAGTGTTTTTATTTTATAAATTATCTTTTTAGTCTATTAATTGAACTTGGTTGCTTTATTAATTACCGGTAAATCCTAATTGGTACACCATATTAAAACATTGTAATAAAAACTGTACTTAAATATGTCGGATACCTAATAGACGTAGAGTGTAACACTGGATACCTATTAGGTCATGTTCATGGACCATTGACATCCGGCCTACTATGTCACCATATGTTTGGACACTATCATGTCATGGATCGTATCACAGACGCTATGACACGACACTGTCATTAGACATGCATGCTAGATACTGTGACTATAATTCACAGGATATGATACTATATGATACACTGACTACCATTATTACCTGTACTGTTACATGGATTATGGCCACACCTTTATGTTCCACTAGTACAAGGATAAGTACCGCATGTCATATTATTGTTATCATCCTTATACTGATACGATAGTTCACTGTACATGATATTAGACACTGCCCATAGGTATTACGTGTACATATTGCACAGATACTATGACACGTCTCACGTTCGTATTCATGTACACCACTTCACGGCATACCGTCATATTCTATACCGTTATCATCATCACAGGGATTCTCGGCATATCACTGTTATACGTGTCTACATGATTAAATTATTCTTGTCATATGGATCACCGTGCTTATTACATGTATTATTGTTTCATGTTACTGTATTCATGTTACATGATTATTTCCTGTTACTGATATGGATATTCCCGTTACTGAACATGAGAGCTGTTGATATGCGATATGTGGGAATCCCACATCTATTGTTCCCGTTTCCCGGTATATTGTTCATGTTATCTTGTTCATGTTATATTGTTCCTGATTCCCGTGATATTGTTCTACGCTATCAACAGAGCTCAGGTCCAGTTATCATGTTACCCGTATCATGTACTGTATGTGTTCTTGTTACACTGTATACTTGACATATCAGATAATAATGATAACTTGGGTATGGGGGAGACTTAACGGTTGACTAGATCATATCGGGTGGATGTTTGGATCCATTGTTTGTCCCACTGCAGGGGACGGGGTAGTGCTGGCTACCGTCTGTTATAGCTCATGAGCTCCTGATTATTGTTTTAGCTCATTGAGATTCCCGTTACATGTTACAGCTCTAGCGGGCTGGCCCTGGTCTCAGCAGCCAGGGGTCTGTTTAAGGCCGTTGTCCCGGGTATGCACGGGATACACCCACCCGATAAGAACTCCTCGACCATGAGTTTCCATCTAACATAATCAAACAGTATGCACAATAGTGACGTCGGGAACGATTGTTATTGGGTTACTCTCTCGTTTGGATAATGGTACCCGTAGGCCATGTCCGGATGGGTTCGACTGGAGTGCAGGCTCCAGTATGAACCGCCAGTGGTATGGGACACTGGAAGAGAGTAATTAAAATACCAGGTGATACTGATCGCTACTATTGTACAAATGACATGACTTTGACATGACCTGCCCGCTACATGTTTAGTTATACTTGTTACTGTTCCTGATCATTTATCTGCTATCATGTGACATGTATACATTGCAATTGTTCCTGTTTCCTGTTACACTTTCTTTAGTGCCCTACTACTCATGTACATGTATACTTTGTTACATTACCTGGTATATGTTACACTGTATGTAGTGGCATACTATGCATGTTCTGCATTGCATATATTTTATTGTTGCAGACATATGCTCATCTGCATGTTCACCTATATCACGTCACCACTATCATCTATCATGTTCATGTCTAGTACGTCACCACTAGACAACATTAGTTATTACATAAACTGGACACGACTATAGATATGACCAGATAATAACCGGCTAGGTAGTGATGGTATTAAAAGTTGACCTGTTTATATCTTTGCACTGCTTCCATGTTTAACTCTTTCTACTGTATATATATATCCTTATTATATGGTATCACTATTACAACAGCATGTATTATCTATTATTATTGTGCATTGCCTCCTTCAGTTTTACCACTCACTAGGTCGCTTTCTGACGACCCTGGGTTTGCATGCCCAGATTGGAGATCCGAGTTACCATAGCTTCAGAGAGTGTCTTGGAGTCACATGGGAGATTCCGCATCAGGACTATTCATAGGTATTTTAGTGCTTTATTTCTGTTATCTTATTTATCCTTGTTTTCATATCTGTTATGATCGCTGACCTCTTTCTGCAGGTATTCTTGTACTGCTTTCATGCTGGACCTCAGATCTATATGGAAGTATTGTACTGTACTGAGGCTTAACGTACGCGTGAGGATGTTTTCACCTCGCGTATGTACGTCGCCATAACGTCTCCGTATCCTTGAGATCAGGGCGTTACACTAACTATGCTAAATTCCTTAAGGACATGTGTACCAAGAAGAGAGAGACTAATGTGCCCAAGAAGATTTTTCTAACCACTAACATTAGTGAGCTATTGTCCAATCAAATCTCTGTCAAGAACAAGGATCCCGGCTGTCCTACCATTTTTTGCACAATAGGTCAAACTACAATTAATCATGCACTTCTTGATTTGGGAGCAAGTATCAACTTACTCTCTTTCTCAGTCTACCAACAACTTGGGTTGGGCGAGTTTAGTCCGACTAAAGTTACCATCCAATTAGCTGACCGTCCGTAAAAATTCCCAAAGGAGAAATTACCGATGTCCTTATCCGGGTGGGGAGTTTATCTACCCAGTAGATTTTATTATTCTTGAGACCAAACTTGTATCCACTCCTAGATCTTAAACTCCTGTTATCTTAGGGCGTCCGTTCCTTGCAACTATAAATGCGATCATCAATTGTAAGAATGGATCAATGAGGTTGACCTTTAGAGACATGATTAAGAGGTCAAATTCTTCAACCTAGAAAAATAACCTCATACGATAAAAGACCAAACGTTTGAGGTAAACTTCATTGAGAATAATTGTGAAGAAGAAAGTGAAGGTATAGGGAATGAGTCTCTATTTCTTTATGAATTATTTGAGGATAAGTGCGATTATATTAATAAGAAGACACATGTTGGAGATCCTAATTTTAGAGTCCCCTTTATAAAAAAGAAATTTGATTTGAGTGTCTTTACTGTCAATGAGCCAATCAATGATACATCACATGAGAGTATAATTCAAGAACTTCCGATTGACTAAACCTTTGAAAACCTCTTTGAAGAAGAACCCCTGTGTTTGTATGAACCGATTAGGGATATTTTAGTTAATTACACACCAGGAAAAAGTGTTGATTTAAGTTTTGAGAAGATATATGAAACTGAGTTAGAATTCCTAAACATTCATAGTAGGAAGTTCCAATTGAGAGATGTGATGTTAATCAATTTTTGAACAGTGAATGTAGACATGTGAGAAAGAAGAGCTTAAGGAAGGTGAGATTGGGGAGGAAGAGAGCTAAAATAAAAAAATATTGGCCTCCAATTATGCCATATAAAGAGAACACATTGGAATGATGGGAAGCGAGCTAGAGAAAAGAAACCTAAAAAGATCTAGGTGTGGGAGAAACATGTATTGTACATATATTTGTATATTATTATTATTTTATCTCTTTTTACACTTTGTTTCGTGTATTCATGCATTACATTTATACACTAAGGATAATGCATGAGATAGGTGTGGAGGGAGGGTAACCAATTAACATAAGTCTAACATAGAAAATTAATAAAATAACATTAAAAATACTAATTTTAACAAAAAAATACGAACTAAAAAAACTTTTTGAAAAAGGAAGTAATATTTTGACTTATTTTTTGTAAGTAATTAAGTTAATTTTAAGAAATAGAAAAATCATAATTAGGATTTCTTACTGCTTAGTCAAAATAAGATCATTTGTTTGATTTTTAGGATTAGCAGGAAAAATTGAAAAAATATTTAGTCTTGATATTTTTACCTTCATGAAATATGTATGCATTATACATTTACACACTTGGAATTCAAAATAAAGACTTTTGTCTCTTAATATATATATATATATATATATATATATATATATATATATATATATATATATATATATAATAAATCTAATTATTGATTAGCTAGGTGCTTTGACCTAAGAAAGGCTTGGTATTTACGCGAAAGGTAATTAGATAAGTTTGAAATTTTTTAAAAATATATACATATCATATATGTATTAACACATCTAATAATCAATTAGTTAGGTATTAGGATCTCAAGAAGCCTTGATATTTACACAATAAAAAATTAGATGAGTTATACATATTGAAAAAAAAGAAAAAAAGAAGTGCTTAAGGGCAACGAAGTAGTGATACTTCGAACTTCTGCAAAAAATAAATAAATAAATAATTATATATATATATATATATATATATATATATATATATATATATATATTAATATACAAGGCATAAGAGTTGAAGTTGAAGAATCCCAAGCCTAAAAATTCATGATCAAAAAGATGCATATGACTTAGGGTAAAATAACAGACTAAGTGAGAAATTCAGTTTTAATGCTAACCTAGATAATATATATTTGCATTGAGACAAAGTATAGGAATGAATAATTTGACAATCCTAAGACTTATAGATTACTTGATTTCTTCAAAAATTATTGCAAATATTCTTCTCTTTCAAAAATGAATTTTGAAAATACTAACATTTTATTTTTTTCTTTCTTTATGAATTTTGTGGTTGTAACCTACTGAAAACCCTCACAAGATAACACTCGTCCTCTAAGGGCAACCTAAAGATTTAACGACTTATTGCACATGCTAAATGCAATTGTGATTCCTAAAAAAGTGATATTAGGATAGTTAGATTAGTTTTTTATTTTTAATCGAGTATGAGCAAAAAAATAGGTGTAGGGGTGTGATTGGTCATCAATAATGCATATTATTATTCACATTTTCATGCTTAATTTTTGTTAAAATATTACTATTTAATTCATTTATTATTTAGTGATGTGCAGGCCTCGATAATTCAAAGGATAGCCCAAAATTTCAAAATCATCATGAAAATAAAGATTTGTTGGAAAGATAAAGAAAGCATCTTTTATATCCTATTTAAATTTAGATTTTAAATTAATTTAATCTAAAATTCAGAGGAGAAAAAGGATAGAACAAGAAGAATTCTCATCCCAATTAAAGATAGAGGTAGACTCCTATTCAAAATCCGGTTGCTTGCACCACAAGTCCTATAAGATGAAGTGGATAAAATGAAATCTATTTGGAGAGAGAAGGAGAATCCAAACCAAATTCGGCTTTGAATGTAACTTGCTTCTCAAGTTACTTAGAGATAAAAGATATTTCAAATTTGGAAATCAAACGAAGATTCTGAAGATAGATCTTCACATAAACGGATGAGATGAAGCCAGGCGCCAAAGCGCGTGACCAGATTCCACAAAAGAGTCGCGTCCTCCCCTTTTTGGCCGCGAAAACGCGACGATTCTAGGGCCGCATGCATTGTGTTTTGGTACAGGTGTTGCACTGGGACTCTACTTCTCAAATCTCTTATAAATACCCCCGAAGAGTAATAGAAGCAGGGCAGATCTCAGAAGCTCAAGTTTAGGGTTTTCTTTAGATCCACTTTTTTTTCGAATTTTACTTGTATTTTCTAGTTTTTCCTATTTTGAAGAAGATTTGAAGAGAACAGAAAGCTTTGTACTGAGTTGGTGATAGATTCAATAAAAGGTCATTATTTTCTTTCAATCTCCTTTGTTTCTATTTTATTTGTATTTCTTTTATTCTAGTTTCATCTCTTGTATGCAATTTTTAAATACCATGCTTAATACCACCATAAATATGTGTAACTAAATCTCTCATAGCTTGCTAATCTCTCCACCAACTAAAACCTAGATCTATAAAAATAAATTGATTGAGCTCTATGCATATTAGAAAATTTAGAGTAAGTAAATAGTTCTTGATGATTAGTCATGAATTGAGTTAAACTAGATTTAGGATATACTATTTATAATTATTCTTAATTTATACTTAGATACTTTGATGGCTTAACGTTAAGTTAAAATTACTTTTCTTATGCTATACTTTGAGACTTCGATAAACCAATGCTTAATTTTATCTAGTGTATTGTAATGAGGGTTTACTTTCTATCTTACTTTTTTTTTCTTGAATTTGAAGAAACAAATCTAGGGTTAATTTGTATAGGTTTAACATGATATTTATTCTTGATAGACTAGTGTTTGGTTGTGCTAGATGATTAGTTGACTATGCCCGTTCTTTTTATTTAAAACTTTTGCTTACAATCATAATTCTTTTTTTCCAAGTTATTTGTTAGGAAATTCGTTCAGAAAAGCTTCCATCACATCCGTTCCTGTGGATCGACCCGTCTAGCCCTTGCTACGCGGTTACATTGAGAAGAGACTAAGAACTTTCTAACTATAATTTTTTCTTTTTTTGATTCAACTCTCTCTCTCTCTCTCTCAATCATCATCTTATAAATAGAATGCCATCATCTGAGATAGAAGGAAAGACTCTGATGGAAATGTGGTCGGGCAAAGCTGCTACAGATTATGACATGCTCCATGTGTTTGAATGTCTGACTTATTATCATGTGAGTGATAAAAAGTTGGAGCCACCAGCTAAAAATCGTGCTTTTAGGGTTCAAAAGAGGAGTGAAAGGATACAAGCTATAGGATTCTGAAGACCCGGAGATAGTTCTGAGTAAAGATGTCACTTTTAATGAGTCTTCTAAGGTGAAGGCTTCAAGCTCTCAGTAGGTGGAGAGTGGCCAGACCGAGGGAATATCGCAAAGGGTGGAGAGTGATGCATCTTCACCATCTCCGAATAGTACTTATCGTTTGGGGTGCCCACTGTTGTGACGCAGTTCGAGCGTCATGTACAAGAAGAGGAAGATACAGATAATGCAATTGAGGATCCGGAGCGAGAGGGTCAGGTCTCGGATTCAACTGCCACACATAATCCCAAAAGAAATATACGAAAACCTACTCGTTTTTCAGATATGGTTGTGGCCTATGCACTTCCAGTAGAGGTCGTGGAAGATAGTGTTCCAAGTGCATTTAGAGAATCAGAGTTAAGCCCTGAGTCTGAATTATGGAGGAAGGCTATGGTGGGGATTGAGTCTCTCCATGTCAATGACACATGGGATGCAGAGTTGCCTAAAGGGGAGAAGGTCATTGGATGCAAATGGCTTTATGTAAAGAAAGAAGGATCTACGGATGGTACTGTGCGTTACAAGGCCAGATTGGTAGCCAAGGACTATGATCAAAGAGAGGGTATAGATTATAATGAGCTGTTCTCACCTGTTGTGAAGCACTCTTCCATTCGTATACTGTTGGCACTTGCAATACAATATGACTATGAGCTGGATCAGCTCTATGTGAAGACCATCTTCCTGCACGACGATCTTGAGGAAGATATCAACATGACACAACCGTTGGGATTTAAAGTTGCAGGGAAGAAAGATGGTGTGTAAACTTGAGAGGTCGCTATATGGACTGAAGCAGTCACGAGACAGTGATACAAGCGCTTCGACAAGTTATGTGTGGTCGTGATTACATTAGAAGCTTATATGACCCATGTGTTTACTTTCGCATGGTACCGAGTGGTGAGTATATCTATCTACTCTTGTACGTAGATGATATGCTAATAGCTTCTAAGAACAGATCATCGATAGATAAGTTGAAAGTACAATTATCTTGTGAGTTCGAAATGAAAGATCTGAAAGAAGTTAGTAGGATATTGGGTATGAAATTAAAAGAGATAGAGTGAAGGGGAAAGTGAGTCTGACTCAGAAAGCTTACTTGCAAAAGTATTTCAGAAGTTTCTGATTGGCGATGAAGCTAAGTCTGTGAGTAGTTCGTTGGCCCCTCACTTTAAGCTTTCAACTAGAATGTCTTTGAAGACTATAGATGATCGTGAGTATATTTCTCACGTTCCATACGCCACTACAGTTGGTAGTCTTATGTATGCTATGGTATGTGCGAGACCGGATTGTCACAGGCCGTGAGCATAGTATCGAGATACATGCATGATCCTGTTAAGGGTCATTGAGAGGCTGTGAGATGGATTATGCAGTATATCAAAGGTACCGTGGATGTTGCGTTAGTTTTTGAGAAGGATGTTGCATGCAAGTAGGAGTGCATATGTTATGTGAACTCTGATTATGCTCGAGATCTTGACAAGCGCCGGTCAACTACAGGGTATGTCTTTACGTTATCGCAGGCACCAGTGAGTTGGCGCTGTACTTTACATTCTACAATGGCTCTACCGACGACAGGAGCAGAGTACATGACTCTAACAGAGGCTGTAAAGGATTCAATTTGGCTTCAGGGCCTGATGGATGACTTTAGGGATCGAATAAGGCTTCTTGTGGGTCCATTGTGATAGCATGAGTGCTATGTACATAGCGAAAAACCAAGTCGATCATGCGAGAATGAAGCATATTGATGTCAAGTACTACTTTGTGCATGATGTTCTTGAAGATGGA
>JAVJIF010025276.1:0-23835 GCA_038442645.1 Agave tequilana | reverse complement strand
GGATGAGCTTAGACGTGAGCTAATCATTAGAGATATCTCTACTCTAGAGCAAGCTATTCAAGTTATCCAGGAGTTATATCAATTCCAAGCTTCCTCATTCCCTAAAAGCACCGACTATATAGACATCCCGACAGGAACACTGTTAATATCAACCTAACCTAATCCATCCAATTCAGTCGCGTTTTGTTTTGGACCTAATAACTCCAATTCTAAGCGCGAAGACAAAGGCAAAAGAATCGCAGGGAGTCGTCTAGATCCATTCAACGAACTCAATGTTTCAAATGCCGAGGGTATGGTCACGATGAAAGCAATCAAGGACGTTAATTATTGAAACTCAATAAAACAGTGACCAGATGATTTAAATGAAATCGTTCATGACCCTGAAGGAGATATTTGGGAAGATGATTCTGATGTTGATCAAGCCGTCACCTGGGATGTGTTTTAAGCATGCATTCACGTCAGTTGACGATGTACATAAAATTACCCGCCACCTGAATGTGGTGAGGTGGCCCTGGCTAAACCTAAAGAAAATAACGACTGGCGTAGAACTTCAAATTTTCAAACTCTCACAAAATTGGTGGTAAGAATTGTCGGGTTATCATTGATAGTGGGAGTTGCGTCAACGTCGTTGCCTCATGTATGGTAAACTAAACTTGGGCTAAAGATGTTCCCCACCTCAACCATACAAAGTGTCAGGGTAATTCTGCGTCCATTGATGTGAAAGATAAGTGTCTTATTCCGGTCCTATTTGCCACATATTCAGACAAAATTTGGTGTGATGGTCACCCAGGACATGGGTCATATCATTTTGGAACGACCTTTGTTATATGACTGAGATGTCACTATCTATGAACGTTCAACTCATGTTCATTTGTTCATGAGGGTAAAAAAATCAAATTGGTCCCGTTGCGCCAACTTAGCCTATACCTGAGACTAAGTAGACTGAAGCATCTAGCAGTAAGAAGGTATTAACGCTGATCAGTCCCCAAACTTATGATAAAAAGTTGCCAAGGGGTCCACAGTTATCGCACTTATGCTAGAGAGATCAATGATGATTCTCCGGAGTAAAATTCTCCAGCAGCAATCCCTTATTGAAGGAATTTGCTGATGTTTTTCAGAGGAACTCCCAGATAGTCTACCTCCTATGCGTGACATCCAACACGCCATAGATTTGATCCGAGATATTCTCTCCCAACTTGCCTCACTACAGAATAAATCCGACAGAACACGTTGAACTCAAAAGGCATGTTGACGAGCTTTTGAATAAGAATCATAAAGAAAGTATGGGTCCGTGCGCAATACCAGCATTGCTAACCCCTAAAAAGACATTCTTGAAGAATGTGCGTGGATAGTCGCGCCATCAACAAGATCACCGTCAAATATCGGTTCCCCATCCCCAGGCTGGATGGCATATTGGACATGATGTCTAGAGCCACCATCTTCTAAAAAATTGATTGAAAAGTGGCTACCATTAAAATTCTAATTCGTCTAGGAGATGATTGAAAGATCGCTTTCAAGGCCAAAGATGATCTATATGAGTGGATGGTCATGCCTTTTGGTTTGACAAATGCTCCCAGCACTTTCATGCGAGTGATGACACAAGTATTAAGGCCCTTTTATGGATAAATTATTGATCGTCTGCTTTGATGATATTTTGATTTACGGTAAGACACTAGAGCACCATGTGGGTCATCTCAGGCAAGTTTGTCATGCGTTGCGAAAAGAGCAACTATATGCAAATCCTAAGAAATGCGTGTTCATGACTGACAGAGCCATATTCTTGGGGTTGTTGTATCAGCTCAAGGAGTTTCAGCTGATCCTCAGAAAATCCAGACGATTATAAAGTGGCCGGAGCCTAAAAATATCAGAGAAGTAAGAAGTTTTCATAGGCTGGTGTCATTCTACAGGCGATTCATAAAGGGATTCAACACTATTATGACCCCAATTACGGATTGCCTGAAAAAAGAAGAGTTCCAGTGGTCAGTAACCGCTCAAGGCGTTCAAGAACAACGAATGACCGAAGCACCTGTAATGAGACTTCTTGATTTCTCTAAGGTGTTCGAAATTATATGCGACGCCTCAGGCATTGGCATAGACGGAGTACTCAGTCAAAAAAGCACCCAATTGCCTTCTTCAGTGAAAAATTGAGAGAAGCTAAACTGAATTACTCACTTCGTTTGAGTCAGTATGAGGAATCCTGGTTAGGTCTAATCAATCGAGTCTTCTTTTATTTCGTATTACTTTATGAGTCTAGTATGTTTAGTACTACATCAGTTATGTGGTGAAATTCTTCTTTGTAAGTCTCTATTTAAGAGACTCAATTTGATGAATAAAGGCATTGAATATTTTGGATATAAAGCTTTGCTTGAGTTTTAATTCAGTCTATTTTATTGATTCAACTGGTGGTGAAGCCTAGATCCGGCCTCTAGGTTGCGACCTGTGATCATATCCAAAACTCTAAATTTTCTAATTTGATATTTGATTCCACATTAATACCTCTTCTGAGGAAGGTGAAGATGCCTGAGTTCGAGAAGCAACTCGACAACTGTACCTATCTTCTCTATCATATCAGCTCTAAACTGATAGAGTTAATTAGGTACAGTTGTTGAGTAGTTAATTTTCAAACTCTGAGCATCTCCATGCTCTCAGAATTGTTTATGAGTCGTGATATTATTGAAGGATTGTGTAGTCCATATTTTATTTTATTCGTTGTTTTTTAGTTTGAATCCAATCGGACTTCATTTGAGTCAGTTTGAGGAATCCTTGTTAGGTCTAATCGATTGAGTCTTCTTTTATTTCATATTACTTTATTGAGTCTAGCACGTTTAGTACCACATCGGTTATGAGATGAAACTCTTCTTTGTAAGTCTCTATTTAAGAGACTCAATTTGATAAATAAAGACATTGAATATTTTGGATATAAAAGCTTTGCTTGAGTTTTGATTCGGTCTATTTTTATTGATTCGACTGGTGGTGAAGTTTAAATCCAGCCTCTAGGTTGCGACCTGTGATCATATCCAAAATCCTAAATTTCCTAATTTGATATTTGATTCCACATCAATCTCTCTTCTGAAGAAGGAAAAGATGCCAGAGTTTCGAGAAGCAACAACTCGACAACTGTACCTATCTTCTCTATCATATCAGCTCTAAACCGATAGAGTTAATTAGGTAGAGTTGTTGAGCAGTTAATTTTTCAAACTCTGAGCATGCTCTCAGAAGAGCTACAATACTTGAGGGATAATATACATAATCAATGACATTTTATTCCCATCCATATAGAATTAGAATTTGTCCATATAAAATGTCTCAATTTTTTTTATTAAAAACTGAACAACAACATAACCACCACATGACATGTGTTGTCTTCACCTCAAATGAAAAACTGAATAGAGAAGGGTGTTTAACAAGTTCAACAATGCCAGGAATCCTAATTTCCAACTTCCGAACCAACCATGATGTCCTGGCAGCACCCATCACCTCCGCCATTTATTTACTCCATATATGTAGTCAATGTTCTAAATGTCAGATGTTGGCCTAATGTCGGAAGGCAAAATGTAATTCAGATTGTGGATATCGAGAAAATTTCAGGACATTTGCTCAATTTCAGTGTCAATTTTAGAGGTCATGTGCTATGTTGTAAGGACACGGATACGGGACACGACAAAATCCAAAAAAATTAGGATATGGGGAGATGACAAGCAATATTTTATTATTATTATTATATATATTTATAAAATATCAATTAATAAAATATCAATAGAGAGAGCAAATAGAGGGCAGATGCGAGAAAAAGCGCTTACCTCCACGACGAAACCACTACGAGATGAGACCACCACCACGAGAGAGAGTTTACCACCATGAGATCAGACTACCACCGCGACGCGACCGCCACCACGACTTATACACTAGATTTAGAGAAATAAGTGACCACCACTACGTAGACCCGACCTCGGTGGTTCCCGGTTCGGGATCAGAGGAATCGGAACCGGACCAGGGCCGGCCGATTCTGGTTCCAGAACCGGACGGTTCTGGTTCCAAATCCGGTTCATGTTCAGTTTTTTTAACACTAAATGCACTAGATACCATTAATATCTAGTATAGTTGAAACCTCTAATGAACTCCCATTAGCTTAGTGGGTTAGAGCTTCGTGTTACTAGGTCCCAGGTTCGAACGGCAAGGTCAAAAAACAAATTTTATAATTAGGCCAGGCGCCTGGCGTCATGGCCAGACCTGGGCCTGGCGCCTGGCCTTATGGCGGACCTGGGCCTGGCCGAGCCCAGGACCCCCACACACAAAAAAATCGGTTCATAATCGGGAACCGCTTGTCCCAATTTGAACATCACAAACTCGACCCAGACCGGCCGGGTTCCGTTTCGGTGAGAATCGGGTCAAACCGGTTCTGGTTCCGGTTCCGGTTCCGGTTCGAACTGATCCGTGATCTGGTCTACCTCTAAGGCACCACCCAATCAGTGAAATAAGTATCCAATTTTAGAAATGCATATTAGATTTAGGGAAATATGCTTCTGAGGAACTTGTGGGCAATTAATAAGTCTCATCAAAGAATTACTGATAAGCCCTAATAGACTAGTCTTTTTAGGTGCATTGTCATCTTATTTGATATAGAGATGACTTGTATGCTATGAAGCATAGACACAGACACGAGACACGTATATGACACAAGGACACAGATGCACGAGAAATTCTTAAAATGTAAGATAAGGGAACACGGTGATATAATTGTATGTTTGTATCTATATCCATATCAAAACTTATAGTGATTAGGATGTATTCTATTAATTAAATGCTAAACAAAATGAAATTTAAATTGTTCAAATCCATACTTTTTAATAAACTAACAAGCAAAATAAAAAAATTAAAAATAATTAATTAATACCTCACCTAGTATATGACGTGTTCAGATTTACTAACATAATATATGCCTATGTTGAAGAAGCATTTTTCATAATTTATTTAAGCGAAGGTATCTAACACATGATCTTTAGATTTTATCAAAGCTGAGACGGCATTGGACATGGTGACGACACGCGAGTTTATAATTTTTAAATCTGACACGGTTTTGTAATGTCTGATACGTATCAGGCAAGTGTCTTGCAAGTTTCGGTGTCCGACATAGACACGACACTTACTTTGAAGTGTTCGTGCTTCATAGGCCATATATATTATATAACATGTCCTAAATAACAAAGTTTTTGATGAAGCCAAGCAAATAACAATGATTGTAGTTTTATATTTTCAATCTTTATTTATGTGTTGGATCTTATAAATGGAGTGAAATTATTGTTGTATCTTATTTTCAATCTTTATTTTCCAGCAAATTAAAAGAAAATCACTTAGGAAAATCAAAATCAACATATTGCTTAGATCATAGTTTGAAGCAACCAGATTGTTAATTAAATGTTTAAAAATTTAATAATACATTATGTTGCATAATTTAATTAACAATTTGAGAGAGAGCAAAGGGAGAGAAGCATAGAACAGAGAGAGATCGAGAGAGAGCAGAGAGGGAGAGATGGAGGGAGAGAGTATAGGAGAGAGAGAGAGAGAACAAGAGAGTGGACCTTCGATAACGACAACACTTGGAGTGGACGATAACACTGGGACCAATGACGTTAGGACCGATGACGAGAGTGGACCTTTGGTATTCTTCTTCTAACACGACGACAAGGTTGGGCCGACGACGACAGGGTTTGAAGACTCGGCGACGAGTCCAAGACCCGATTAACATCTCCCTCTCACTTTCGACATACTCAGTTATGACTCGGAATGAACTCGGTCGAGTCCGATACGACTCGGTCGAGTCAACTCCGAGTCGGTCGAAAACTGTGCAGTCACGGGTCTTCGGTTTGTTGAGTAAAAAGGGAGGGAAAAAATAAAGATCTTGCGTCCTTCCTCTCATTGCCTCGCGTGAGCCCCGTCGCCGCTCGCCTCCAGGTATCTCTCTTTCCCTCTCTGATTTCTCCTCTCAGCTCTCCTTCTTTCCCCATCTCTCTCTCCGTCTATCCCTCTCTCTCCTCCGCCTCTCCCCCTCTCTGTCCCAATCTCTCTCAGTCTGAGACTAAAGAGATCGGGACGAAGACAAAGGGAGAGAGGGAGAAGAGATGGAGAAAGTGTGAGAGAGAGACTGAGAGGTCAGGGCATAGATAGAGGGAGAAAGGGAGAGAGACAATAGAGGGGTTGGATCCGAGTAAAATATGGATCTTACTCGGATCCAAAACCATTAATTTTTTTAATTAATTTTTTAACTGAAAAAATAGATTTAAAATTTAAAAAATAACAAAAAAAATCTATAGAACCAATTTTTACCTCACTCCTAACTCCACCGCCTCACTCCTCTAATATTTTTTTAATAGTTATTTGATAAAGTTGATAATTACTTGATAAAAATTGATAGAAAAATTAGACAACATTGATTTAAAATAGATAAAATTGATTTTAAAATTGATAAATATTGATAATTAATAATGATTAAAAATATATTAAAAATGTTACAATTGATAATTATTGATAAATGATTTAAAAATTGACTATATTATGCATTATTTTAATGTCTCTACCGAAAACGCATGTATTTATACTTTCGCTTTATGTTTAATGTGCTAGAATGATATGTTTTGGATATGTGATACATGAATATTGATGTCTACATTTTTTTTAAAATTTATCGTGATTTTTCAGAATTTTTGAGTTTCTATGTAACGTTTTGCGCGTATCGCCCGAGACCGATCCGAGACGCGGCAACCGATTCATCTCAGTGCCGAGTCGGCGGCCGAGACCATGACTTTGAACCATGGACGATGACGACAAGCTTCTTCTTCCTCTTCTTCTAACTGGGTGACGGCGGAGAAATTAGAGAGAGATCGGGAGAGAAAAGGGGAAGATCTAGAGAGGCTAGGTTTTTAATTAAAGAGAGGGATTCGGTTGGGTCGGGCAACAAAACAACCAACGCCCCCAAAAAAAAAAAAACCAAATTCAACATTTTGACTGTCGGCCGACATGCAATCGGCCGACATTTCAGAAATTTGCCGAAATGTTGGCAAATTTCACCCAATTCAAAATTGGGTCAGCAATTGAGTGTTGTCCACACGATAAAACCAAAATTTAAAACATTGTATGTAGTAGAAAACAAACATACATGTGAAAAGAAATCAAACTTGCCAAGACAAATGGAGAAACTTTCAGCATCTAGAATGACCCCCTTTACCTCTGGTCCTTTGTAAAATTTGCACTGGTGGCCTCAGTGGGCCCATGCGCCCCACTAAAAGACCTCACACACTTTGCAGTCACTCCATCCCAAACATGAACAGAGCCGTCTTTTGAGGCTGTCACATACATGCTTCCAGTAGAAGAATATCTCACCTGCACAACGTATACATAAAATAGTGGGTATTAAAAAATAAAGGGTATAAACTAAAATTGACCCAGCTGGCAGCAGCCAGATTTATGGCATAGTGGGGCTATGATTATTCATATAGTAATCAGTGAAGTCAAAGTACAATTTTCATATACCTGGTTGATGGCAGCATTAGCATTTAGTTCTTGAAAATTTGCTGACAAATAGCATTGGAATGTGTTGACATCATATAAATGAGGAACGGGGTGATCAGTACCTGTGAACCATTTACATCCATATTGTTAGAGGATAATATGATTCCCTCAACCCTAGAGGATAAATATAATTCCCTCAATCATCAGCACGCGGAGTTTGCTGTAGTAGGAGGGACATTAAGTTTGTTAAAATCGAACCGGACATACATCTAAAAACAGATAAAAAAATATTGCTCCACAAATAGCCAGATTTTGGACCATAAAAAGGAGATCAGCATGCAGAAGACTGTTGGAGGATATATAATTCCCCCAAACCCAGAGGATAAATATAATTCCCTCAACTCTCATCAGTCATCACAACTTCAAATTTTGGGTCTAGTGGCATTTATCAATGTCTGATGACTAAAAAGATCCTACAATGATGACAATCAATCTTTGTAAGTGAGAAATTCCTATTTCCGTGTTAAGCCAGAGTTTAGCATTCTCACATGGACGGATGGTTGTAACTTGTAAGAAACAAACTAATTTGCTAAGGCATTCACTGGCCTGTATGTGGAAAGTAATTATAAAGTGTAACTGGCTCTATCTCTTCTACATCCTTCAACGACAGTGACTAGCTGCTTTAAATATGAACAGTGACTAGCTGTCGGCCGAGTCAGCCGAGATATATAATTGTCGGCCGAGTCGGCCGAGATATTAGCCGATATCTCCTTTTTTGCCTGTTGCCGATACGATATGGAGAAATCGTTCGCCATATCATTTGCGCAAAAAACGGCCGATATTAAAATATCGGCCAATAAGTCGCCCGATATCGGCCGATAAATTGCCTGATACATCGCTCGATATGAAATAACTTATTTATTGCACGATTGCATGCAAATATACATTATTTTTTACTATTTTTGATGCATATTACTTTATTTTATTAGGTAGATGATATCTATGACATTAAACCAACTTTTAGTTATTAATATTTCATATTATATAATGTCTGATATGAACGCCTGATATCGGCCGATAAATTGCCCAATATATCGCTCGATATGAAATAACTTATTTATTGCACGATTGCATGCAAATATACATTATTTTTTTACTGTTTTTGATGCATATTACGTTATTTTTATTAGGTAGATGATATGACATTAAACCAACTTTTAGTTATTAATATTTCATATTATATAACGCCCGATATGCCCGATATCTCCCCCGATATCCGACATCCGATATGAAAAAACCCTATCCGATACGATCCCGATATCCGATATTTAGAACCTTGAGCACTTGTCGGAATTACACATGTCAAGGGAAATCTAGACCAACAATGAAATTGTCCCCAAAAACCTATGTTAACCCACTAATCATAAGCTTATAGCAGTGTAAAGAAATGATATATTTTTCTTTTGAATATTTGATTACATGACAATCAAGAGACAGCTTATGGTATTTCAGATGAATGTGATTCCTAACAGCAGGGATGTATCTCATCTCTTCTTCTAGACCTATGCCTAATTTCCTAGTCCGGAAGAATTTTGGAGGACATTCTTTGATCAGATGAGCTTAAACGATGCAACCAATTGGTTGCATGGATTTCAAAAGCATGAAATATGTAGGACCCTTCTTTACCTTGTGGGCTATACTGCAAGCCCCTTCTTGCCAATGCCATTACCCTATTGTTGTCTCAACAAATGTTCCATGGTTATTGAATGAGCTAAAACTGCCAACCAAATTGGTTGCACAGCTTTCAAACGCGTGAATAAAATGGTCTCTCTGCCTTGTATATAACTCTGCAGGGAAGAAATATGTTCATTTCATTGTTCCTTCTCTTCCAAATATATTGACATCCAAATGGCTAGGAGTTTCACAGGGCTCAAAGTATCAGAAACCGTCTATATTAGTAAATTAAATTTTAGCGGATGGGTGAAGCAAAGGCAATTATAATATAGAGCCAATAATCTCATTTTGGTACAGATGCATATCAACTCCTTTGCGTATGAGAAGTATAAGTTAGCACAGACCAAAGACATACCTGCCAAAAGAAATTCTCCTGAAGGATGAAAAGATACCGACCTTACATTATGAGTATCCTGTGCGGATCAATGAAAGAATATCATGAATGTAATTTAAGCTTACTTAAACAACAAATACATCATATTTACCATTATGCTGAAAATTAAAAGCACAGAAATGAGACTGCCAGAACCTGGATAACCCTAAAAGCTCTCCTTGCAACTGTTTTTGAGAAATCAAAAAATCTGAAAGAATTTTAGAATGAATTACAATTCGTTTCAATGCATGCTCCAGAAATAATCAATACGAAGGTACACAATTTTCTAAAGAATGATTTAGAGGAAACGCAAGCAGTATCAAAAGGTTCTAGTCGCTCCTTTTTTGGTATGGAGAACAAAGAAAGGATCTATAGGAGTCACTGGTTTCTGTCATTGGCTTGCCTATAACTTTGTTCTTAGCTCCAAACAGACGTTGCTTAACATAAAAAGTTGTTGCTAGCACCTAGTACCATGCAAGGCATAAGACTTAAACAAAGAAAATTCGAAATGTCCAATAGAATATATTTGAATGAACTTGAAACCATATAGATAACAGATCATTGGCGAAGAATATCAACATGCAGGTCTAGATGGGTACTTCCTGTTTTTTTTTCCTCTTGTTGAAAGGTCTATGATTTGATTTCTATTGGCAAGTAAATGTGTTGAAAGATCTACTATTTCTAGAAAAATCTATGATTGAATTTGAAATATCAACATGCAGGCCAATATCAATGGCACCTGTTAGGTACCTGATGACCTTCTGATTTGATTTCTTTTGGTTCATGGATGTTGTCTGGTGTCCCCTAAATTGATTTAAAACCTTAATAAATATTTTGTAATGACGGAGAGGCCTTTTAGTTGCAGTCTTTCTTATACGGGCAAACATTTCAATTAATTATTTAACATGAGTTAAGCACTAAAGTAATGATATGAATCGCATGGGTGATACAAAATGCTACTAAATTCCTACTATTTAATGCAAACTCTTGAGCTCCAACAGTTGCCCCACGGTCCTCTCTCATGTCTCTCTATATATTTTAACATAAGTTAACAAATAAAAAGTTAAGAAGTTAGTTTATAACTAACATCAATGTCCATGCTACCCTCTCATTGAATGTTATTATTATATGAGTTGAACTTTTAATAGCTTTCGATTATTTCCATGCCACATTTATTATATCATTCAAATTAAAAGTTATTTAATTAAATATTGAACTACGCAATTATGAATTCTATAATTTTATTTTGAGAATATCTAAGTATTTAATATCTAATTTTCATCTAACTTTCTTTCCATCAAAATATAGATTGTTTTTTCTATTACGTACATCGCATGTGCCAATAACTTAGTACAGTATATATGCACACTTTGATAATTGGCTGCTGGATAGGGAGCTCAGGAATGCACTAAGTTGAAAATCTGACTTTTGGTAAATTAATTGTTTGCTTTGCGGCCTAGAGACAAGAATAACTTTCATAGAAATATGTTAATGGCAACGAGTCCTACTGATTGCCCAGCTTCACCTAATGTAGGAGCTTTAGAGAATTCCACAATACTAGGGAAAGAAATAGTCGCCCGGCTCATAAACTTTTACCAGGTTTTCTGCCATTAACAGAAGCAATGAAAAATAGAATGCAAGGTCTAAGCAGTGTACTGGAGTTTCAGCTTCTGTTCATTAAATTCAGAAAGTGAGACTAAAGGCTCAAGATTTAGAAGACTTCTAAGTTGTGTTTTGATTTAGGTTATCCTACACAATCTCTTCTATTCTAATTTTCTGTATGTTTATGACCATCTGGACAATCCAGTAACAGGATAATGTCACTGATGATAATGCTTCCAATACTTTGGGTATTTGTTAGTTTTACAGTTCCTGGATGCCAACCCCAATAAATAATTTTAAAAAAATAGTGGCATTTAATATTCAGGTGCCAAAGTGCTCAACAGATATGTGGTATAAAGCCCCTTTTTTCAGGAGTTATAGCATGCACTCAGTTTGACATAACAATTAATATAGTCATCAACATTCATGTTAAGGATTGTATTTAATGAACGACCTGGAATCCCTTTGTTAACCTGCTATACGTTGTCCTTACAAACAAGACAGGTAAAAAGGAAAAAAATGATGGATGCTAAGGTAATAATATCAGTAGAGAAAAGAAACCACTATACATTATGGCTCAATAATGTACAAATATAACCCTTGAATACATACTTTATTGTATGGTCTTTTGCTCCAGATATCAATATGGTACTTTGAGGATGAAAATCCAAATCATTGACGGGCTGCAAAAAATAGTAAAGAGTAGTGAGACAAGAGTTGGAGATATGGAGACATTTGAAATAGTAGGCACATGGTTATCACAAGCCCTGTTTCAAATATCGGCCGAGTCAGCCGAGATATCGTCTGAATCTCCTTTTTTGCCTGATGCCGATACAATATGGGGAAATCGTTAGCCGTACTGTTTGTAGCAAAAAATAGCCGATATTTGAAATATCCGCCGATAAGTCACCCGATATGAAATAACTTATTTATTGCACGACTGCGTGCAAATGTACAGTGTTTTTTTACCGTCTTTGCATTCATATTACATCATTTTTATTAGGTAGATATCTATGACACTAAACCAACTTTTAGTTATCAATATCTCATTATATATAGTGTCTGATATGAACGCCCGATATGCGCACGTATCCCCGATATCCGATATGAAAAACCCCATCCGATACGATCCCGATATCTGATATTTAGAACCTTGATCACAAGTGACAGATGCCTATCTAAAAGTCCTTAAAAATGAGATCCTAAACTCAGCTAAATTCAATATTTCAAATAAAACATAAAGAAATCTACACAAATAGACCAATGCCTTCCCTTGATCAATGAGTAGACTTCACCAATGCCAAAAAAAGAGCCATTGAAGGTCAATAGGGAAGAAGCCAAATTTACCAGAAAGACGAAAATTTCATACAGTGAAATTTTAGCTCATAAAACCTCCTAATGCATGATTTCTTATTTAACATGTGTTCGGGTGATCGATGGGGATGCTTGGATGTTGTCGGTGTCGTCATCGTGATCGTTGGTCAGTGGAGATGAAGGTGTGCCGTCATCGTTGCGATCGATGGTCGGTGGAGATGAACGCATCATCGGGATGATCTGATGTTGTGGGGTCGTCGTCGGTGTGATCGATTGTGGTGGGATGATCTGATGTTGTGAGGTGTTCGAGGTGGTGGACGAGGTGATCTATGTTGATGGGTTCAGGCTGAAGATGAAGGCGGTGTCGACTGGGATGATCTGGTTGTTTGATGTCGGTGGAGATGAAGGCGGCGTCAATGGGGATGATCTCGATGATTATGGGGGTGATGACCATGGGATCGCGGCGGGGGGGTTGTGATGGTGGCGGTATGATGACGGCGTGAAGAAGGAGATGATAAACATGTATTTTTTATGAGAGAAAAGCAGCTAAGGTTTTGGTGGCTCTGATACCATGTCAGTGGTAATTCAGAGGTTGAAAGAAAGAGAGCGATGTTTTGAGATCTCTCCTCTGAGTCCTCTCAACTATATTTGTTTATACAAGAAACCCTAAACCAACTCCTATTTCTATTCTACTCTTAATACAACTCCTATACCAATACGACTCCAATCGTTACACAATTCATATTCCCTAACAACACGTATTAAGGACCAGACTGGTTTCCATATAATTTTTTTTTACAAAACTCTCTGTGAGCACAATGCATACGAGATTCATGTTAAGTTGTGGAGTCTAATTATTGCCTTGACAATTTGTTATCCTACGCAGAGTCATTACGCGGAACGACGTGTACGGTTAGGCCGTCGTGGGGGTTCAGAAGGGGGAGCCCCCTCCTGTGTGCTCAGGGGCAAAGCCCCCGGACCAAAATTACTTTAAGAAGTCCCTCTTGCAGATCCCGAAGCGAGGCTGGAGCACTCCTAGTAAGGAGGTTGGGCGAGTTTGGAGTTTCAAGTTGATGGTAAGGTCAGAATCTTGCTCCGGAGTAGCAACTTGGTACCATTCCAGAGTACTCCAAAGCATCACTCCGGAGGAGCACTCCGAACGTCAGTGCAGAATAGCACTTCGAAGATGCATAACGAAGATGCGATTAAGTCTGGAACATTCGTAGCCCGTGAAACTTAGGAACATGTCAAGGGCGGTTTGGTGATTTTATCTTGTAACCCTAGTTTTCATTATAAAAGGAGATCGCCATTATTAAGGTTGTATAGATGAGTATGCTATTGTAAATACAGAGCAGCTGTGAGGTCTCTCTTCTTCTCCTACAATTTTTCTGATAATATAGTGAATTTGCGTGTGGCTCTGTGATTTTTCCGATTTGGGTGTTTCACGTAAAATTCTGGCGTCTTTGATTGTGTATTTGATTTGCATTCTTTCTTTTTCCCAATTCGTTCCTCAACAATTGGTATCAGAGCTACAATTCGTTATAGCGGAAGAAAGAAAGATCAAAGTTGAAAGGTTCAATGGCGCAAACTTTGGATTCTGGAAGATGCAGATCGAAAATTACGTACCAGAAAGATCTTTATCTTTCTCTCGATGGAAAGGCCCAAAACCCAAAAGAGATGACCGTCGGCGAGTCGGAGGTCCTAGATTGGAAAGCCCTAGGGCGATCTGATTATCCCTGGTATCAACGGTTGCAGTTACATCTCCAGGAGAAGACGACCCAAGACTTGATGAAGGCCCTATCGAAGATGTGCGAGAAATCATAAGCATCGAACAAGATTTTCTTGACGAAAAAGTTGTTCACCCTGAAGACGGTGGACATCGGAAAGTCACTAAACATCTCAATGAATTCAACACGCTCACGAGCCAATTGAAATCTGTTGAGATCACTTTCGATGACGAGATCAGGGCTGGTTCTATTGTTCAGTCTATCAGAGACCTTGAAGTTTGATGACTCGGTGGGTGTTCTCAGCAAAGAGGCGCGCATGAAGTCATCGGGTGTGACTGAAATATCAGGGAGTGCCATGAGTGTCAAAAGGAAAGGAAGGTCGATGAACAGAGAAAAGAAAAAGAACAACAAACCCAAGTCCAGATTTGGGAGAAACAAATCTAAATCAAGGGGTGTTGGGTGTTGGCAGTGCGATGAGAAGGGGCATTTACAAAGAGACTGAAGTAGAAGGATGAAGATGGCAAAGGCAAAGAGAAGGATTCAGCATATGTCACGGGCAGTGATGAATCTGATGCCCTGATTCTCTCCTTGGCTGGTTCTAGCGAATCATGAGTTATTGGTTCGGGTGCCCGCTTTCATACCACTTCCTGTCACAAAATCTTTCAAAATTATATAAAAGATCTTGAAAATGTGTATTTGAGAGATGATGAACCGTGCAACATAGTTGGTAAGGGTGATGTGACAATCAGCCTCTCAAATGGGGCTCGACACTGAAATTGATGGACTCTGGCACATACCGAAGCTGAAGAGAAATATGATCTTTGTTGGTCAGCTTGCGGATGTCGAGATGAAAACTACCTTCGACGGTGACTTGTGTAAGATCACGAAGGTACTATGATCACGACACATGGCAAAAAAGAAGGTATCCTCTACATGACGTCAGGCTCTATGGCTTCAATTTCAATTACATTATCGGATGTGGATGCCGATACGTGGCATCGCCGACTTGGGCATATGAGCGAGAAGGGAATGAAGGTTATGCTCTCCAAAGACAAGTTGTCAGGGTTGAAGTCTATCAATTTAGATTTTGTGAAGACTGTCTATAGAAAGCAGAGGAAAGTCAGTATCTCAAAGGTGAAGAAGTCCCCGAAGGCAGAAAGGTTAGAGCGGGTTCATATTGATGCATGGGGTAAGACTTCTGTTCTTTCTCTTGGTGGCTCATTATATTTTGTAATCTTTATTGATGAAGTAGAAAGGTCTGAATTTACTTCTTGAAGTAAAAAATCAGACATGTTTGATGTGTTCAAGTGGTTGGCCCAAGTTAAAAATGAGAGAAATCTGATACTTAAGTGCTTGAAGTCAGACAATGGGGCAAATACTGTGATAGCATATTCAAGGAGTTCTGCGCTAATCGAGAAAGCAAAAGAGTGAAGACGATTCCAGAAAATCCTCGTCAGAATGGTGTGGCCGAGCGCATGAACAGGACCATTCTGGAGCATGATAAGAGCATGCGAATACGCCAGGATTGCCCAAGCATTTATGGCCAAATGCAGTCAACACGACAATGTATATGATTAACAGAGGATCTTTGGTGCCTCTGAATTATGGGATTCCAGAGGAAGCATGGACCGGGAAAGAGATAAACATGAACCATCTGCGTACATTTGGT
Source organism: Agave tequilana (assembly GCA_038442645.1). Taxonomy (NCBI): domain Eukaryota; kingdom Viridiplantae; phylum Streptophyta; class Magnoliopsida; order Asparagales; family Asparagaceae; genus Agave; species Agave tequilana. The sequence goes on along the minus strand of JAVJIF010025276.1, from coordinate 7,910 downwards.
TGTATCTCTTATGTGCATGTTGAACTAGATCGCAGGAGGAAGTTGGATCTGAAGTCTAAGAGGTGCATTTTCATTAGATATGGAACAAGCGAGTGCGGCTATCGATTTTGAAATCCGAAGCGAAAGATCCTTAGGCATAAAGATATGATATTCAACGAAAGGATGGTGTACAAGGACCTGCTAATGAAGATGAGTACTCTGGAGCAGCAGAGCAGTGTTGCGGATTCAGAATTTGTTGAACTTGATAATGTTCTTGTAGAGAAGATTCAGAGCATTCTAGAAAGGAATGAGGAATCTCAAATAGTACCTCCGATCCCCAAACTGAGGTGAGGCGATGACCAGGCTGACTAAAGCTCCAGAGAGGCTCTCCTTCTTTGCATTATCTGTTATTGATTGACAGCGGTGAACTCGAGTGTTATGAGAAAGCCTTAAATGTGGAAACCAGGGACAAATGAGAGTTTGCTATGAATGATGAGATGGAATCTCTTATGAAGAACTAAACATGGGATTTGGATGAGCTGCCCAAAGATAAAAAAAACCCTGCATAACAAATGGGTTTATCGATTTAAGGAGGAAAATGACGGCACCGATTGGCTGAAGAGATTTCAACAACGATGAGGTATTGATTTTACCAAGATTTTCTCTCATGTTATGAAGTTAACCACTATTAGATCTATTTTGAGCATTTTGGTAACAAATGATTTAGATCTAGGCAGTTGAATGTTAAAACTGTGTTTCTCCATGGTGATTTGGAGGATATGATACAACCACAGGGATATATCATGTCAGATAAGGAGTATTTAGTTTGCAAGCTCAAGAAAAGTCTATATGGCTTGAAACAAGCTACAAGGCAATGATATTTGAAGTTTGACATATTTATGATTAGTAATGAATACACGAGAATGCAATCTGATCATTGTTGCTATTTCAAGTATTTTGAGAATTCCTACATCATACTATTTCTATATGAAGATGACATGATTGTTGCTGGTTCAAGCATGAAGGAGTGATGAGGACATCACGCAGTTCCCATTTATCTTTTCATGCCTTAGCTTATTTAGAGGATTTTTGATGTAATACCAACCTGGATCGCAATCACCTTCAAATCGTAACCAAAATTTAAATTGAGAATAAGATAAGATTTTGGGTTTCCACCCCTTACGCGGGCTTCTCACCCAGAAACTCGAGAGCAAGTAAGCTCAAGAATTAAGCCAGATAATTTGAGAAAATTTTAATCATTCAATTCTCCAATACAATAGTCTAGGAGGCCTTATATAGGCTTTACAAAAGAGGACTACTGGGAAATAACCGATGTGGTACTAAACGCCCACAAAGGAACACAAATAAAGCTAAAACATCTACTACAAATAAGGCTCAAATAAAATACAAAATCCTCTAAATAAGCTAAGGCATGAAAAGATAAATGGGAACTGCGTGATGTCCTCATCAATTCCCTCGGGGTGGGAGAAACTCGACCCTGTCGAGTGAGAACTCTCCTCACGAAGCATCTCAATCGGGTGGTGATCGTAACAGCAGCATGGGTACATCATGTCGAGACCATGGTGGCGGAGGTGGAGCTGGTCTCCATGAAGGATCGGTTGTGGAAGACAGCAGCACGATCAAGGGACAGAGAGTAGAGCGAGGCGCATCATCCAGGCTAAAGACAGAGCTGATACCAGAATCCCACGGGCTATCCAACTCGTAAGCAATGTACGCAATCTTCTTCAGAGTCATTTCGAAATCTTTACGCCAAACGTGCAACTTTCTCGTGGCCTCAAAGTGACTCGTAACCATCACCCTATTATCAACTGTAAATTCCTGCAAAATATTATATGGGTATACAGCAAATTTGTAGGTGTTATTATAAATTGCTATCAGCCTAGTAATATCATCAATATGTGCAACAGGCAGATGCAAGGCAGTAGGGATTCTAAGCATAACTCCTAACGATGGGAGAATGAGAGACATAATATGCCTAGAAGGACACACATCTAACGATGGAGGTACATGGGACTCAGACACAAACTCTAAACAACCCGAAAAAGAAGTATTAGAAACCATTTGCTGGACCTTGGCAAGAAATTCAGGTGACTCCCTAAAGATGAATTGATAGGAATAACCATAAAACTAGGTTCAACACAAGGAGACTCGAATGGTTGACTAGGCACAGTGGGTATATTAAGCTCAACTATCTCATTCACGTCATCAATGGCACTATCAGAAGACATGTGAATTTCATCAATAATCTGTGTGTCGGAATCAACTGCTATGTCTTCAATTATATTAACAGCCTTAAGAGAAACTTAGACATCCTCAACAACCTTCGAGTTGTCAACTTCATCAGTGGGCATAATTCTAACATGTTGACTCTCCGATGGGCACTGATAATCATTATGTTCATATCCCTTACATTTAGAACATCTGGTTTTGGCATTGACTAGCGTTTTGAAAGTCAAGTCCAATCTTAATGCAACATCAAAGGCATCTTCAACAGTGTCTAAGTCATAGGGGCCAGTAATCATAGCACGTTTTATTTTAGGTCGTAAACCCCAAACAAATCTAGTTACAGTCTCAGAAGGGTGCTCTCTCACTTCACTACGATGGGTTACGTCCTTAAATATGGCAATGTAATCATGAACGGACATATGACCCTGATGGAGATTGTGTAGCTGGTCTAAGTGGGGGTCCCTATACTGCTAACTAGTCATGATAGCTCAAGCAAACAAGCAGATGCAGTGAAGAGCCCTAGAGTCAATTAAACTAAATGTATGCACTAAACAAAAAAAATACCCTAAAGTGTAACTTTTAAATGTAAAGAAAAATGCATTCCTAAAATGATGAAAAGATGCAACCACTAGATCGAAGCAAATAGCATTTCAACCAACAAATTATAGCAATTCATATAGTAGTTGCAAGTAATCTAACAGTTAACAAATCAGGTCAAGTTATGATATCACCTGAGGGGGAGTCGTTCACGCCCAAATGCAAAAATTCTCGAAGATTCCTCAGAGAAATACTCACACTGAAGAGTTGAGATCGTCCACCAAATCTTAGACAGCGGTGATAAGAAGTGGAAGCTGGATGGCTCGAGAATAGCGCAAATCGGCCCCGAATCAGGCAGAAACAAACTCTGAACTGTGGTGCGCTGATCTACTGAGCTGAATCTGGAAGACGATCGGAGCTTGAACCAGATGGTGACTGCTGTAGGAACGTAGTACTGGTTGTCACGAATTCACTGCCTCGAGAATGGCTCAATTTGGACTTGAAACGGACTCTGAACGGCCTTCGGGAGCGCTGTTGTGTTTCTGGGCTGAGTTAGAATACACTGAACTGAGTCAACTCAGTGGGGTAACTCAGCGATGATGTCAGCGATGACATCACTCAAGTGGATCGGGTCGGGTTCGAATCACCCAACCGGACAAATCCTGGACCCGCGACCCGCTGCTATTCCCTTTAAAGCCCTGAACGGGTTTTCACTGGGTCGGGTTGGGTTTGGATCCGGCCCAACCAACTTATAGGTTCGAATCCCAAACCCACTTAAGAATTTGGGTTGGGTTTTAAAGTCAAACCCAACACCCTGGTTCCCTTTCTCCGCTCGACCTCAGGCTAGGGCTCGGAGGAGTCCTCAACAGCGGCGACGGCGGTGGAGACCTGGCGACGCCGAGTGGGTGCGATCAGAGGAGCTAATCCAGGGGCTCTCTGAGCGGCTCCGGAAGCTTCGATCTAAGTCCAGGAAGCTTCTACAAGGCACTGATTCGAGCCAATCCGCTCCTAATCTGCGCCGGTGATGAAGTCGGCTCAAAAGGGGAAGACGCCGGCGTGGAGACCTGAGTTGAAGATCTCCGGCAAAGGCACGATGTCGAGACTCCGGTGAAGATGGCGAATGACCAGAGGGGACTCGGCGACTGTGGGAAGTGGAAGATTGTCGGCGAGGTCTTTTGTGGACTCCGATGAGTGCGTTGGCGGCTCCAGAAGGCAGAGGTGAGGGTAAGTGGGGAACTGATGAGGATCTCCGACGAAGGCACTGGATCTGTTCGGATCTGCCCCGATCAGCTCTTTTCTTCTCTTTACCGTCGGCTAGGGCAAGGCTGGAGCGGCGGCGATGTCCGAGGAGATGGCGGAGCTCCGACGAGGCCTTGGGAGAGGACGACGTTGATCTGGAAGTGCCGACGAGCCTGGGGAGACGACGACGTGGATCGGGGAGCGCCGGCGAGCCCGATCACCTCTTTTTTTCCCTTCAATCTGCCCTTAGGGCTTGGCCCTAGGCACGGTGACAGTGACTGAGGGTGTTGCAGCGGTGGGGGCGTAGATGATGACGGGGAATGATGATGAGGGTGGTGTTGATCGCCGATGATGATGGCGGCGAACGGTGGCGGCTTCCTTGCGTTGGGTTGGTGTCGGAGTTAGCCCGACGAGGTCGCAGCGGCGAGGTAGAAGATCGACGATGGCGGTAGAGGACGTGGGTGTTGGTGGTGCCGGCGGGATTTGGAGGGAGAGGGGTTAACGATGATGAACAGTGTCAATTTGGAATTTTCAGGGAGTTTTGACGGAATTTTCACTGTAAATTTTTTTTTTGTGAACAGTGAATTTTTTTTGAATGGATCTAAATCTGGAGCTGATGTAGATCTAGGGTTTGGAGACTGAAAGAAAAATTTGGAAAAGGAAAATTTTGAAGGGAATTGAAACCGGGCTCTGATACCAAAATGATGTAATACCAACATAGATCGCGATCACCTTCAAATTGTAACCAAAATTTAAATTGAGAATAAGATAAGATTTTGGGCTTCCACCCTTACGCGGTCTTCTCACCCAGAAACTCGAGAGCAAGTAAACTCAAGAATTAAGCCAGATAATTTGAGGAAATGTTAATCATTCAATAATCCAATACAATAGTCTAGGGGGGCCTTATATAGGTTTTACAAAAGAGGACTACTGGGAAATAACCGATGTGGTACTAAACGCCCACAAAGGAACACAAATAAAATTAAAACATCTACTACAAATAAAGCTGAAACAAAGTACAAAACTGATGAGGACATCACGCAGTTCCCATTTATCTTTTCATGCCTTAGCTTATTTAGAGGATTTTGTATTTTGTTTCAGCCTTATTTGTAGTAGATGTTTTAGCTTTATTTGTGTTCCTTTGTGGGGGGCGTTAGTACCACATCGGTTATTTCCCAGTAGTCCTCTTTTGTAAAGCTTATATAAGGCCCCTAGACTATTGTATTGGAGAATTGAATGATTAAAATTTCCTCAAATTATCTGGCTTAATTCTTGAGTTTTACTTACTTTCGAGTTTCTGGTGACAAGCCCGCGTAAGGGGTGGAAACGCAAAATTTTTATTTTATTCTCAATTTAAATTTTGGTACGATTTGAAGGTGATTGCGCTCCAGGTTGGTATTACATCAAGGAGATTGTGAATCTCAAAACTCAGTTGGCAGGGAATTCTCAATGAAGGACTGGGGTATCGCGAAGAAGATACTTGGAATGAGAATCAACAAAGAAAGGAAGAAGACTTTAATCTATTACAAGCAGAGTAAATGAGAAGGTCTGAGGAGATTTAACATAATGGATCCTAAACCTATAAACATCCCGCTAGGAGATCACATGAAGCTCTCGAAGGCACAAGAATCGAAGACTGAAGATCAGAAGCCTTTATGTCGAAGATGTCGTATGCATCAACTGTAAGTAGCTTGATGTATGCTATAGTCTGTACTTGGTCAGACATTCCTCAAGCAGTGGGAGTTGTCAGCAGATACATGAACAATCTCAGGCATGAGCAGTGGAGAGCACTAAAGTGGATCTTGAGATATCCGAAAGAAATTCATATATGGCTTTGTGCTATGAAGGCACAGATGATCTGCACGGATATGTTGATTATGACTTTGTAGGTGATATAGATAGTCGGAGAAGTACCACAGGTTATGTCTTCACGCTGGGCAGTGAAGCAGTAAGCTGGCTGTCGACACTGCAGAAAATAGTTGATTTGTCTATGACAAAGGCCGAATGTGTTGCAGCGACAGGCTGAAGGATTTTATGAAAGAGCTTGGTAAGGAACAGGTAAGCCCTTCACTGCACAGTAATAACCATAGTGCTATCTTGCTAATAATCTAGTCTATCAAGACAGAACCAAGCATATTGATATGCGGTACGACTTCATTCGCATACTTTTAAAGGATGGTGTGTTATCACCAGAGAAGCTACACGCAAGTCAGAATCTGCAGATATGTTGACCAAGTTGATTACAGTGAGGAAGCTGAAACCTATTCAGATTTTGTCTTCAAAGGATCCGGAGTTGAGTCGCATCAAATTCACAATGAGTTGAGAATTGGTGGAGTACGAGAGAGAGATGAAGTGTCGCTGATGTGCCAATAATCAGTCTCTAAGTGAGGATTGTTAAGTTGTAGAGCCTAATTATTACCTTGAAAATTAGTCGCTCTACGCGGAGTCATTAAGCGGATCGACCTGAGCGATCAGGTCACCGTAAGGGTTTGGAAAGGGACCGAGAAGCCTCCTGAGTGCTCAGGGGGCAGACCCGACCAAAATTACTTTGAAAAGTCCCTCTTACAGATCCCAGAGCGAGAACGAAGCACTCCTGGTAAGGAGGTTGGGCGAGTTCAGAGTTTTAAGTTGACGGTAAGGTCAGAGTCTCGCACCGGATTAGCAACTTAGTATCCTCAGATGAGCACTCTGAAACATCAATGCAGAGTAACACTTTGAAGATGCATAGCGAAAAGCGGTTCAGTCTGGAAGCTTCGTAACCCGTAAAACTTACAGGACATGTCAAGAGCAGTTTGGTGATTTCATAACTTGTAATCCTAGTTTTCTATATAAAAGAGATATGTCGTCATTAGAGTTGTGTAGATGAGTATGACACTGTAAATACAGAGCGGTCGTGAGGTTCTCTCTTCTTCTCCTATAGGGCATGTTTGATTACAGGAAGTGGGCGAAAGTAAGGAAATAGGGAAGTATAAATGCTCACTTCCCTATCTATTCAAACACCAGAAAAGAAAAATAAGAAAACCTCTTTTTCTTTTCTCTTTTCTCTTTTACACAACCATTTTCTCAATTTCAGAGTGCACAATTAATTTTGTGATCATGTAAATCTCATTTGTAAAGTTTAGCACAAAACAGTTAATTTTTAATCATGTAAATCTCACTTGCATTCTAATTACACTCCATTTTTATTTTTTCTTAATTAATTTTTTTTTTATATATTATTTTACGGTCAACTTTTCCACCTCCACATTCCACTTTCACATTGCCATCCAAAACCAGAAAAGACATAACATTTTCCAAACCACATTTCCAACAACATCCAAACACCGGAAAACTTACTAACAATACCCAAGTTTCAAAGGGATTATTACCACTTCCTCACTTCCTCCCTAACCAAACAGGACCATAATCTCTCTGATAATATGGTAGATCCATATGCGGCTCCGTGATTTTTCTTGATTTGAATTTTTCACGTAAAATTCTAGTGTCTTTGATTGCGTATTTGATCTGTATTCTTGCTTCTTCCAATTCGTTCCTCACAATCCTCCCTCAATACAAAAATCTATTTGTGCATGTGTGTATGGACAATTGCTTCGGTGATGTGCATAAAAAAAGTTATCTCAGTATAGTGTGCATGCAGAAACACTGTAAGTTTCCTAGCATCACTAGCTCCAGAAGCCATAAAATACATCTATGCACCTAAGATACTATTGTCCTGAAACTTCTCTGGCATCTACAAACAGTTATCTCAAACTTTCAGTGACTAGCTTTTAGCCATCTCTGTATTACCGGCACGTAAGTACATTCAGTTCTGGCAGTCGAGTCCACCACTATTTGATCAATTCTTGCGCTTCCTGGTCACAAGATTGGTATTAGTTACCTTATACTAGTAAATACTACTTAAACCCCAC